>PVIC010028929.1:0-22874 GCA_004025085.1 Thryonomys swinderianus
CGGTGCATAACTCAGGCTCAGAGTGGCACGCAGTGTGCCAGTCTCTCTGGGAAGCGGCATGACTTGGGTGGCTCTGTGGGCTCAGGGTCTGCGCTACATGGAGGGTGCAGGTCTCATCTCAGGCCGCTGTCCAGCCTGAGGGATATGGGGTCACCTGATACGGGACGGTCGCTCACGGTTCTGAGGCAGCCCGGTGCCTGGGCCACGCTGATGCCTGGGTCACAGATGGCACCTGTAGTCATTGCTGATGCCCCACCGCATGTCCCAGCTGTTCTGGTGCTAGGGGCTTTTCTAGACCGCTAGGAACTGTCTCAGACCTGAGCTTAAGTGAACCCCAGTCCTGTCATGCCCAGAGTTCGGGGCCCTTCTTTCCTGCCCTTACCAACCCTTTCATAACTGTGAGTTTAGCCAGGCATGGTGGCACACATCTGTATCCTGGCACTGGGAGGCTGAGGCAGGAGGGCCTCTGACAGGCACCAGTCATGTATCCCTCTTGCAAACACAGACTAGTGCAGGGCCTGCGGTTCCCAGGGTGTGGGAGTGACTTTCGAATCCCCTGTGGGCCACCTGTCAGTCAAGGCCACCTGGCAGGGCTTCCGAGAACGGGCTGGGAAGCAGCTTTCGGGGAGTGTGGGATGGAACCCGGGCCTTTGCACTGAGCTACACCCAGCCTGGACTTTATATTTTGAGACAGAGCCTCACTAAACTGCCTAGGCGAGGCTCCAATTTGCTGTCTTGCGTCAGCCTCCCGCGTGTTCCCCACGCTGGGCCGGGAAGCAGCGACCCCACGCTCTCCATTCTGGTGCGGGGCGCGGCCTGTGCTGCTGCTCTGGTGGACACTAAGCAAGCGCTGCACAGGGGCTGGGGTTTGATCTCGGGTGCAAGTCAGCTCAGGAGTGCAGGGTCCTGGCTCCCACACACCCGCAACTCGGGATGGGCCTATGCGGTGAGGGCAAGGAGACCCTGCATCTGGCGGGGACTGGGAAGAGGCCTATGCTATCCCTGCTCCCGGTGCCAGCACCACAGCCGGGGGTGCTCGGGGCTCGAGTACTCACTCTGGGTCCTCCA
This sequence comes from Thryonomys swinderianus, assembly GCA_004025085.1. Classification (NCBI taxonomy): domain Eukaryota; kingdom Metazoa; phylum Chordata; class Mammalia; order Rodentia; family Thryonomyidae; genus Thryonomys; species Thryonomys swinderianus. The sequence goes on from PVIC010028929.1 coordinate 1,069, forward strand.
CGGGGGGGCCGGCGCTGGGCGAGCCAGGCTGCTGGCTCATGGACATGCTCTCCAGCTGGGTCGCTATGGCACTGATCCTGGTGTCTGCCACGACCTGGGGACAGGAAGCACCATGAGAAGAGGCGATGCAGGCGCGCTGCCCTGAGCCGACTGCCCACCCTGCAGGCGCACACGGAGGACTGTGTTCACGCGGCTCCCGGGGCAGAGGCGCCGCCTCACCTCTGGCTGTCACTGCCAGGGCTACAGCTTCTCACCTTTTCAACTAAAGGTCTTCCCTTCATTACGTGCAAATGAGAAGCTCGCCCACGCCTGACCCCGGGCTCCTCATCCACCACCCTTGTCCCCTCAGGGGCTCACCACGTGTGACAGCTCTGGACTCTGCGTCTCCACCTCCTAGCCAAGTCCAAGCCCATGTGTCCACCTGCAATCTGGCTCCTCCGGTGTCCGTCAGGTGCCCAACCCCGGTCCGAATGTCTCTGTGCCCTCCCCGTCTCGGGCACTGTTCTTCTCAGCCCTGCCCCCACAGGAGTCTGCAGGTCTGATCCTAGAGCCCCTGCTTCCTGCCGCCTGTTCACCATGGTAGACAGCCGTCCTTGCTTGACACCTGCCATGTGCCGCGCCCCGCCCTGTCCTGCTGCCCTTGCCTCGGCCCCGCTCAGTCACACAGTCAGCACCTCTGTGCCTGCCTCTCCCAGCGGGGCTCTCTCCTCCGCCCAGCCTGGCTCCTCCTTGCCCTGCACCCTCTGCCTTCTCGGCGCCCTCTTCCTGTGCTTGTCTGTTCTCCTGGGTCCCCAGGGCATGCACTGGCCATCTGGGAAGGACTGAGGAGGAAGCGAACTCGCTGCCTTTCAGGCACATGGAGGCTGCAGACCACACAGCCGGGAGCATATGCTCGACAGGGATGCACTCGCAGCCCAGAGCTGTGGAAGCTGGGCCACACCCTTGCTGGGTGACAGTTGCGGCCTGGGGACCCAACTGTCTCAGCCACCACACAGGGCAGAGTGGGCGACTATACCAGTGGACTTTGAGGTCTGCCTTCCCGGCCGGGCCAACTTGTCTGGGGAGCCCCTCCTGAGCAGGAATGTCACATGGGGGCCAGGGGGCTGCTTCTTTGGTCCCTGTCCACTGGGAGCTGGCTTGGCCATGTGCTGGGCATGATCTCTGAGCCACCTCCTACGGCTCAGGGTGGCCCTTCCCCAGGGTTGGACATGCTCAGGCTCCGGACCTGCAGATGAGAGAAGCCAGGCTCCCATGGCTCCTCACCCCACAGATGAGGACTCGACTGTCCCCCTGAGGATCTGGCAGCTGCCACCCCCCCTGGACCCCCGCCTTCTCCTCTCCATGGCTGGCATCTTCCAGAACCTCACATACTCTGGTCTGTCCTACAGTGACCTTTGCCAACACAAAGAGGATACTGGCCCCTCTGCTTTGGACCCCTGGTGCTTTCCCTCTGAGCTTGGAACAAAGACCCCCCAGGGTGCCCTGGGCCCACCCGACCTCCCGTATTCCTCTGTGGCACTTGGTCTTGTCTCCTGGGCCCACCCAAGACAGCTGCTGGGCGCCTGCTCACCCTCCCTCCCATGGCTTCCCGTGGCCATCTAATTTCCATTCATTTCTCCTGTTTTTCTCTCCATAGCTTGCTTTCTCTCTTTCATTTTCTCAGACTTGGTCTATGAGTTCGTGCTGGCCTCAGACTCATGGTGATCCTCCTGTCTCAGGCTCCTGAGTGCTGGATGACCAGCCTGCTTGGCCCCGTGGCCATTCAATGTACTTCCCAAACTTTAGGACACCATCTTCCAGGGACCTTTCTCTGGCCTCTCCTTAGCCTAAGGTGTTGTGGTCACCAGGTAGGGCTCGAGGGGTGAACGAGGCAGCGTGAAGCCTTCCCAAGGAGGAGGGACTTGCAGGACAGGACTCCTGACCCCTGCTGCAAGCTGAGGCTGACAGGGCCATGGGAGAGAGGCCAAGGAGACAGGTCTGCCCCGGACAGCAGTTTCCGGTCCGGTGGTGCTGTGGCTCAGGACAGATTGCGGGCCCCTTGGCTTCAAGGAGCTGGGTGTGCAGGGCCGCTGACCATGGCACATGCTGGGCCGAGGGACGTGTGGCTCTCCAAACTGCCACCTGCCTCGTTCTCTGCGTGCACTTGGGACACAGCAGGGCAGGGACATGGGCTGAGCGCTGGGCATTCTCCGGGGCAGCGGCCACAGACCTGCTGCGGGCGGGGCTGCCCAGGGCACACAGCGAGGGCAGCAGGCTCTAGTGCTTCTCTGTGGGCACCTGCCTCTTTTCTTTCTCTTCTTCCCTTTCTTCTTTTATTGGCACTGGGGATGGAACCAGGGCCCTGCCCCTCTGACTTGAATTTATTCCCTGAATGGAGAAGTACCTGTCTTCCTGCACAGCCAGAACTTGGGGCTCTCTGGGGTGCTGGCTGGCGACCTACCTTCGAGAGCTGCTAAGCAGAGGGGCCTCAGGCCCTTCCTGGGCTCCATGTTCTTGCCACCTGCCCTTGGACCAGGCAGGCCCAGGCCTTGGTTAGACTAAGACTGGGCGCCACACGAGCAGGGTGCTGGCTGAGGTGCAGACGCGGGGCCATGGTCTGAGAGTGGCCTGGCCATGAGGAGTGTAAAGATGGGTAGCTTGGGTGTGGAGCTCTCGTTAGGACCCTGCCCGGGTCTTGGAGACCTCGCGCTGCTTGGCCTTCAGCTAGGAAGTGGCCAAGAGAAGGTGAAAGAGTGATTGGTACCCTGCGGACATGGACACGGCGCTGCCTAGTAGGGGCTGCTGTGCGAGTCTCCCCGAAACCGCCCTCGGCCGAGAGCACGGGTCCTTAGCCGGCCCGTGTCGCTGCCACACAGGAAGGGGGAGGGCGGTGTCCTGGCTCTGGCGCCAGCCCTTGGCCCCCACCCCTGCCTGGCTATCTGGGCACCCACAGCCGAGTCAGCCCGTGACCCTGAGCGTCCTGCCGCCCACCCTGGATGCCTCGCTCTGTGCTTCCAACTCGCCCATGTCCTTCTTAGGGCACAGGGCCTTTCCATGCTCCTGATTCCAGATCCGTCCCAGCCTAGACGGCTGGGGGGCGGCAGAGGTGGGTAGTTACGAGGGGCGCTGTCCCTGTCGTGAAGGTGGAGCCGGACACGGAGCCACCGTGCGGAAGAGGGGGTGGGTGGCCAAGGGCGTGCAGGGAGGGCCTGGCGGTCACGTCCAGTGCCCACTGGATGCCATGGGCCTGACCGCTGAGCCGCCGGAGGCTCACGGCGGACAGTTCCCCTGCGTGGAGGTTTTCCACCCAAGACTCTCGTTTCAGGTTCCAACGGCCTGAGGGGCTGGCTGTGGCTCAGTGCTCTTTACTGGAACCTCTCACACCCTCTTTCTTGGGAAGAAATGTGGTCAGCAATGCCTGCATCTTGGGGCCACACAGGAACCCAGGCCGGGCGCTGCCCCTGGCACTGCTGGAAGCAGCGGTGGCGGCGCTTGGCGCTGTGGGCCTCCTGCCTCCTGTGTGGGTCTCCGCACCAACTCTGGAGGGTGCTCAGGGCCTACGGCCGGTCCTATACCCACCGAACTGGGCAGCTCTGCACCAGGCCCTGCCAGCACCCCGAGCTCATCTGTGCGCACAAGAGCCCAGGGAAGGCAGCACAGCCTCCTTCCTACAAACTCAACTCACAGGACAACTGGAAGCTGAAAACCCCGACAGCCCTTGCAGCAAAGATACCCCCCACCGTGACGGAGTCGCAATGGCTGCCTGAATAAAAATAATTTCTTGCTGTCAGCCACCCTAATTCACACCCACAGGCACCCTGTAGGGGCAGTGCCTCCTGCTGGCCCATGGCTGTGGCACCCGCGGGATGGGGGATCAGTGATCAGGGTCAGGTCTGGAATCAGGGTCAGGGCCCTACCTGCAGCACAATGTGGCCGAAAGCATTCTTCAGCAGGGCCACAGCGTCTGCGTGTGTCAGCCCGTCCAGAGGCCGCCCGTTAATGCTGACAATGCGATCTCCAACCTGGGGGATGACAGCGGTGCACCCCATGGCCTCTGCGCCCCCCCCCACCAGCCCGTCTCCAGGGTGCATGTGTGAGGTGCGCGCTCCTGTGGCTTTTCCCTCGCACAGAGCAACCAGAGAAACACATGGGCCAGGTCTGCTGTGGGGATGCGTGGCGACTTCCTGTGTGGTGACTGGGTGCCCCACATCCACCCACCAGGAAAGGCGAGGAGCGAGAAAGTGTTCAGGGTGTGGAGCGGACGCCAATGTTTTCTGCTTTACTTTTCTACCCCAGTTAAGATGAGCGGCAAAAAAGTCATAGAAATCTATTTTGGGTGGAGGTGTTGGGGGACAATTTTAAGGTCAACCCCGAGTTGAAAGCCAATTTCAGGTAGAACGAGGTGCTTATGAGGGCACGGTTTTGCTTTAGCCAGAGGCTGCAGGACAAACTTTCCCTCCTGGGGCCCCGATGGCTTCTGCTTCCAGCTTTGAACAAGGAGCCCACGGTGCCCGCTGCCGCCCAAAGCCAGAGCCCTGCTTACCCGGAGCTTCTGCGTCTGCGCGGCTGCTCCACTGGCCTGGATCATGGCGACGAAGACCGGGACATCACCCAAGGGGCTGCCCCTGCCCCCTGCGATGCTGATCCCCAGCGCGTCGCTGAGTTCCTGAGAGACAGAACACACGTGTTAATGATGAGCCACGGGACCTCACGGTGCCGCTGCCCGAATCACGCTGGATGCTGCCCAACACGGGGCCAGGTGGGCGGGATGCGCTGGGCTGCAATTCCCGGGGAATGGTGTGTCAGGGCCCCTCTGTGGCACGGGAGGAGTGTGACGTGGATGTGGCTTGCTAATCACGTCACAACAGTCATCTCTGTGCTCCCCACGTGCCGCAGGCCAGTCCAGCACCGGTTTTCTCCAGGAACTTGAAATCGTGCTCACACCCAGCATACATGCATTTCCTGCCAACCCCGTGGCACACGGAGCAGGGGCAGCAGAACCACGACTTACTCTGATGATCTCCACCGTCCTGGGCTCCAAGTCCATGCCTGTGAACAAGGAGTAGACGTCAGGGCACTCCAGCTTGGGGCCCAGCCTCCCACAGTCATGGAGACCTGGCCTCAGGTGTCACGAGGCCAGCCGAGGGCAACACCGGGCTGGGCCATGCGGTCTGGAGCTCGGAGGGGAGATGGTCTGTGCTTCATGCTCCAGCACAGCCCTGATGTAGGCCACCCTCCACCCACAAGAGGCTTTCAGAGACCTGGTCCTTCCTTGTCTTCAGGACACATGACCTCTGGCACCAGTGACCTGCGTCAGGTTCTCTGCGAAGGGCTCCTGTTCCCCTCCACCCCCCCGTGCTGGGCACAGGGCCTGGCCAGCTGGGCTGAGCTCTTCCCTCCCGCAGTGCCTCCCTCCTCCCGAGCAGGCCCTTCGGGGAGGCCCGGGCTTAGCAGCTACACTCGAGGGTATAAAGTCGTCGGAGTGAAAGATGACAACATGCGTTTTGAAACAATGAATATTCTAGACTTGAGCAAAAGCATGCTGTGCCAGGCATGTCCCCGGTACCTGGGCTCTGCTGCGAAGGACTTGCAGCTCTTTGGGCTCCAACAAGGCTCTGCAGGCCAGTGAGGGCTGGAGCCAAGACTGGTGTGCAGCTGCCATGTGTGCTTTGCGGGTCCCCCTGGAAGGCAGGACCAACAGTCACTGTGTGTAGCCCATGTGGGACCCAAAATCACGCTGTTCCCAGGGTGCCTGGTGCTTAGGAGACGGTGCTGGAGAGGTCGAGGAGCAAACCCCTCTCTCAGAACCTCCTCTGGCCCTGGAGCACAGTGCCCTGCCTCACAGGGACAAGGGTGCTGAGAGACTACATGTCCCCTCCCGGGCAGCCGCGTGGCACTGGCCACAGCAGCGAGGCACCGCCCACGTGGGTCACCATCAGTCTGCCTGGCATCACATGCCTGCACACGTGGCTGAGACGAGCATAAAAAGCAACTGGACCTCAGCTGCAAGAGGATGCAGCAAACACCAAGGGCAAAAGGCTCCTTTTGGGATGTACTGCTCTTTTTCTCAGAAAATTTTCCTGAGGGCCAGAGATTTAGCTCAGAGGTTTCAGCACTTGCCCAGCAAGTGCAAGGTCCCTGGTTTGATCCCCGGTAACCACATACAATGCTGGGCGTGGCGACTCACCTCCACCAGCAATCAGCACCACATACCACAGTGCTGGGCGTGGTGGCTCACGCCTGTAATCCCAGCACTCAGGAGGCAGAGGCAGGATTGCTGAGTTTGAGGCTCCCTGGACTACATAGTGAACTCAGGGCCAGCCTGAACTACAAAGTGAGACCTTGTCTCAGAAAAAAAAAAAATTCCTGGTGTCCAATCAGCATTTTGTCTATTCACTCACTTGCCTAAGTATATGTGGTCTACCCTGTATGCTAACTGTGGTGAGGGGCTCCTGGTGACAGCAGGGCTTTCTGACACGGACAGTCACCCACAAGGAGTGTGTATTTTTCCAGCAGATCATTAAGGCTATGTCTAACTGCTTTGGAGCTAAATGTAAGATAACTATTAATTGTTTTTCTTTTCTATTTTGTGGTACTCGGGACGAAACTCAGGGAGCTGCACAGGCTGAGGAAGGGCTCCCCACCAGCCGCCTCCTCTGCTGGGGAGGGCCTGTGTCCAAGCACACAGTCAGTCTGCAGGGACCGTAGAGGCTGTACAGATGATGTGGGTTCTACATTTAAAATGGCTGTATTTTCTTTACCACGCATCATCTACTCACTCATTCATCTCTTCTTTAATAATCCATTTTGATGAAAAGAATAGGCACCAGTACACTTCAGGATGGACAGCGCACTTAGAAAGGTATTTTAATGTTTCTCCTGAGAGGACATGCTCAGACACTGTGCTGTCCAAGCTACTCAAACGGAGAGGTGTGGTACACAATCATTCCAGCCTGGGAAGGGTCTGCACGCAGGGCCTTTGTGACCCACGAGAGGGAGGCTGCCTGTCCCTGGGCAGAGGCTCCGGGGAGAGGCTGCGAAGCCTCATAGCCATGAGGGTACCCGGCAAACCCACGCCATTCTCCTCCAGGCAGCCCCTGCCTCTTGTGAGTGAGGCTGCTCCTGCCTGCGGGTCCATCTCCCTCAGGCGCTGGTCAGATTCGCACATTCCAGTCAGTTTTAAACTGGATAGTTCTAAGTGGAGAGGGATCGAACTTGGGACCTTGCATTCGTGAGGCAAACACCAGAACCGATGAGCTAAATCCCTGGCCCAGGTGTGGGCTGATGAGGAAATAGATTTACTTCTGTAAAAATGGAACTAAGCTTCCAGCCTCTGAAACGAACCCCCATCAGGACGGTGTCTGCTCTGGTCCCTGCCTCAGGCCAGTTCATGGTCACTCCACTGCCTCCTATGTCCACTGCCCACCTTCCAGAGCTGTCGGTGCCGTGGCCAGCCCGGTGGCACCATGCCATGGCACACGCCTTTGCCACCCACGAGAGCCCAGAAATGGAAAAGAGAAGGCCCTGGCTGACATGGTGCTAATGGACTGGCAGCTCCGTGGAGCTCCTGGCTGATGATGTGGCTGGACCCCATGGGAGCTCCTCACATCACTACCAGCTGCGAGCCAGGGCTCCCCAAGGCTTCCCAGAGCTCCCAAGAGAGGTGTCCTGCATAAGGCTGCTGGGGAGACTGAAGGCCACCTCAGAGCAGAGCCCTGCGGGGCCTGCATGGGCCGGGAGGCACACAGGTCCCTGCCAAGTCCGCCAGAGCTGAAAAAATGCACCGGGATACACTTTGTTTAAAGAGAAAAGTGTCACTTAATCAGCTTTCAAAGAAACAGGAGAGGTTTGCTCACCAGCAAAGTGGCTTCCCCACAGCAGACACCGCCTCCCCTTGAGGTGCGACCTGAGCTGCAGCTGCCTTTGTGGCCTCTGGAATTTGACCACAGCTGGGCCCTGTGTGAGCCCAGGTCCTCAGAGCTACCCACTCTAGGTGGGTACAGCGGTGCACGTGTGTGCCATGGCTCACCAGGGGAGAGCCTGGTGGGGACATCCACAGTGACAACAGGGAGACAGACCCGCACGCATGGGCTCCACCCTCAGTGACTGCAACTGCCGGGCTCCCCGACTGCCGCCTGTGCTGTGCCAGGCCCCTCCCTACACACGGGCCAGTCTGTGAGTGCAGGGAGCAAGGGGCAGATACCTGGCGCTGCTGAGAGGTCTTCCGTGAGGAGCTCCAGGTGCCGGCGCGGAGGCGGCCAATCTCCAGCTGCACCAGGCCTTGGGCACACTGGGGAGACAGCAGCGGGTGAGGGGCACCAGAGCTGGTGGACGGCAGGGAGAGACCGGCCTGGCCAGGCACCCAGCAGCACCCACTCTGGAGGGTGCACCAGATTCCAGTAGGGCGGCCAGCGCTGGGTTCAGGCCCGTTCTTTGCTTCCCTTCTCCTTCGGCGAAAGTGTTCGTGGAGTGTGGAAGAGGAGGCGAAGGAGTGGCAGAGCTGGAGCCGGAGGGGCCCGATACGCAGGGCCTCCATCCGGTCTGGCTGCCTGTTGTGTGGACTGGACGGCTGCTGTCTGCGGGGAGTGCCGCACAGCATGGCAGCCTCCCTAGCCCCACTGGCTGGGCCCCTCCCAGGCCGGCAAACCGCGCTGGCCCCTCCCGGGACACCGGCCCCCAGAGCCCTCCCTGCGCTGCGCAGCTCACCTTGAGGAGGGCAGCCACTGTCTCCTGGGAAGCGCCGCGCACATCCTCGCCGTTCACGGCCAGGATCTGGTCGCCCCGCGTCAGCCTCCCGTCTAGGTCCGCGGCGCCGCCCCTCACGACCTCAGAGACGAACACCCCACTGCCAGTCCTGCAGAATGGGGCTGGCTGCTGTGGACCGCACTTCCAGGCACCCGCCCGCTGCTGCCCTCAGGCTACTCATTTCCTGGGGCTCCGTCTGTCACTTTTACAGTCGTGACCACATTTACTGGGTGGGTAAGTAGGTCTTGAAACCGAGGGTCCCTGTGTGAGCCCCCCTTTGGCCTGTGTGCACTCTCCCCATGCCCCTGGAGTGGAGAAGGCGTCTAGCCCAGAGACTGTGACAGAGACATCCCAGTTAGCCAGGGACAGGGACACGAAGATGGCACCTGAAGCCACAAGACCGAACATGTCCCGCCAGAAGGCATGAACCGGGATTACCAGTGCAATGATGCCCGCTCCCATACTGCAAGAGGAAGGGGCATGTCTGGAAGGTCTGTACCATCTCTGTGAGTTTTGCCTTTAAAAGCTTGACAATATTTTGTTGTTGTCAAGGGAACACTAGCTCACCTTGACCACCGGCTATTAAAGGACTCAAAGCTCAGACTCTGCATGGCGTCTGTCTTGCTGGGCTGGACGTAACATGGACTCCTTCTCCCTGGGCTCCCCAGGCCCTGAATCCCTTCTCTGGGTTAACTGTCCCTTGAGTGACCACAAAGGACACCAGGTCTGCGCGAGCAAGTGCACCTGTGCAGTGCACAGCTGTGTGTGGTGGGTGCATACCACACACATACAAGACTCCTCCTCGGCTTTTTTCTACAGTCCCTCTGTTCACTCCATGTGCCTCAGCAACTGATTTTTGTTTTTTTGCTTTTGAGACAGGGTCTCGCTTTGTAGTTCAGGCTGGCCCTGAGCTCACTATGGTGCTCAGGCAAGCCTCAAACTCAGCAATCCTCCTGTCTCTGCCTCCCGAGTGCTGGGATTACAGGCGTGAGCCACCATGTCTAGCATTGTGGTATGCGGTGTTGATTGTTGGTGGGCGTGTCTCCCCGCCCAGCATTATATGTGGTTACCAGGGATCAAACTCAGGACCTTGCGCTTGTGAGGCAGGCGCCAGAACCACTGAGCTAACCCTCCGGCCCCAGCAACTGATCTTTTTGTTTCTCCATTTTCCGCTAACCTTTCGCTGTCCCTGAGCTGTTCCCCAGCTCCAACTAACCTTCTCAGCTTCCTCCTTTTGATAGCTGCATACTATTCTGTGGATCCATAATTTCATTTATTGGTGAAATATTGATGGGTGAGTACGTTATGTCTAGTCTTTGGCTATTGCAAACAATGGGCAATACATGCTCAAGTACAGCTTTAAGATAATTTCCAGGTCTTGGAACTGGTAGCCCAATGGGACTGTGTGCTGCATCCAAGAGAAGCCATGAGCTCCTTGAGCTAATGTGCCCACTTGCTCGGCCTGGCATTGTGGCCTCAAGTGTGCCCATTTTCCTGTGAATGCCTCAGGTCATCTCTTGTGAGGGCTAAGCCAGAGCTTCTGTGTGACCTAGTGTTTCTAGGACAGCTTTCTTTGAGGAGCACTCCAGCCCCGACCAGGCTGTCTGCACAGGGCCAATGCGGCAGGGCAATGCTCCCAGCCTCACACATGCCATCTGCACACAGGGGTTCTTGTTTCCTGGGTGTGGTGGTCTCACTTAGTGCCCAACAGCCCTGACTTGGTGCCTGGTGTGGACAGTCCTCCTGCAGTGCCTGCTCTGGAAGGAGGCGGACAGCCTGGCTGCACCCACTGCCTGCTGTTCTTACCGTTTCCCGACAATGCTCAGACCCAGCCCTCGGCCGGCCTTCTTGTGCAGCTTCACTGACAGGACCTCCAGGCCAGTCTCGTCCCGGAACACGGCCAGCCGCACCTGCTGCGGGCTCTGCCGCAGCGCCAAGATGGCCTCCTCATGACTGCAGCTGCGCAGGTCGACGCCATTCACCTGTAAAAGGGGCAATGAGAGGGCGGCAGGCGGCCCGGGCTCCTGGACACCCCCAGAGGCCCTGGCACTGCCCAAGGCACAGGCACGGAATGTGAGATGGGCCAGAGCTGGATCCTGCAGGGAGGGGGCTGGACTGGCCGGTGGAATCACGGGAGGGAAACGTGGGTGTGGGGTCGGCTGAGACTGCGCTGTCTGACGCAGGTGAGCAGCTGCTCCTGGGAGCCCAGGGGACACAGGCTGCACAGTGCATGGCCAGGGCACCAGCTCTGCCCTGGGCCCAGGGAAACCTGCAGCGCAGCACCTCTGCTTCCCTTTCTGTTAAATGGACACTAACTTCTGTTTTGCTGTGTTTTGTCTTTTTTTTTTTTAAGACAAGGTCTCACTTTGTAGTTCAGGCTGGCCCTGAGCTCACTATGTAGCCCAAGCAAGCCTTGAACTCAGCAATCCTCCTGCCTCTGCCTCCCAAGTGCTAGGATGCCAGGCATGAGTCATGCCTGGCGGGCACATTATTTTTTGAGACAGTGTTGTCCAGGGTGGTCTCAAACTCCTGGCCTCAAGTGGTCTTCCTGCCTCAGCCTACTGAGTGCTCCAAGAACATGGCCCAGACCTAGTTCTAAAGTGCACAACTCCAGAGGTTCCTATCTATGAGGTCACACTGGAAGATAACATGTTTTAAACTACTAATATAGGATTGTTTATGGAGCATTTGTCAAGGCATGCTTACACGTTGAACTATTCTCAAAGAGTCAAGTACAATAAACTTGATTAGAAGCCCAAGAAGGAAGAAACAGAGCCCAGCCCCTCCCATCCCTGGTACCTGGATGGCTGTGCTGGGCTGCGCTGTACCCTGGCCCACCTGGGATGCACTGGGAATCCCTCATACCATGCAGCACTGAGGCCTGTGGAGATCCCTGAACCTCCCCTGGGTTTAATTTGCAGCCAGCCGACTCGGGGGAAACGAAATCTGTAAGACCTTCCAGTCAAGTAAAGCTTGTCTCATGGAAGGCTCCGAAGGAGCTCCTACCCTTCTGTAAACTTTCTTCACTGCAGAGCTGCTCCGCAGGTTCTGTTACAGTTGAGGCTGGAACCTCAAGAAGACCGGGCTTGCTTGAGTTTAGAAGTTCCTTGGTTGGTAAAGAGGATTGTTAGACTCGCCTCGTGATAGGTGGAAATTTGTGCACCGTTCTGACCAATGGGGCTTGTAGTCTGTGCGCTGTATTAGCCAATGAGATGTGTAAGCTTGTGACCAATAGAATTGCTGGGCCTGACCAATGAGATGATACCAAGTGTAACTCCGCCCTAATTTCAAGAACATTCTGTAACATGGGCATAAAAACGGGACTCCAGGGCCGGAGGGTTAAGTCAGTGGTTCCGGCGCCTGCCTCGCAAGCGCAAGCGCAAGGGCCTGAGTTCGATCCCCGGTCACCACATATACTGATGGGCGTGGAGACACGCCCACCAACAATCAACACCGCATACCACAATGCCGGACGTGGTGGCTCACGCCTGTCATATCAGCACTCGGGAGGCAGAGACAGGAGGATTGCTGAGCTCGCGGTGGCTTGCCTGGGCACCATAGTGAGCTCAGGGCCAGCCTGAACTACAAAGCGAGACCCTGTCTCAAAAAGCAAAAAAACCCCAAACAAACAAAAAAAAACGGGGCTTCAGCACAGCGGCCCACTAGTTGTCTGCTGGCATTAGAATAAAGCTGTACATTTTGTCTCCAAAGCGACGGTGTGTGCCTTCTCTTCTCCAGCCAGGCTGCGCCTGACAGAACGTGCCTTTCCTTCTCCAGCCAGGCTGCGCCAAGCTCTGAGTTGCAACAGTTGAGCCGCACGTGCTGGCTGGCGCTGCCTGGTGCTACCTCTTCCCCTGGGCCCTTTCTGCTCCGGGACTTCTGTTTCTGGGGAGACCTCTGCTCCCCAGGAGACCTGCTTCCGTTCTGGGAGGCTGAGAGAAGAGAGCCCTATAGGAGAGCTGGAAGCCCAGCACCGCCCTCGGAGGGCAGAGGCACCACGATCGGAGGCACTGTGCGGGGAACTGAAAAGTGAGCGTACCTGCCCACCACAGACTGAGCTCCCCAGGCTGGGTCTTTGACACAGCTCTGAAGCTGCCCTCACTGGGGTGCTACAGGCTCCCCACCCCCATGTGCCACACTGCCTGCTTTGAAGCAATTTAGAAGGGTCAAGTCGAGCAGTTTTGTTTTCTGTTGTGTGTATGTGTGTTTTTAAAGTTTGCTGCACGGGGATCAAACCCAGGGCTTTGCCCAAGCTGCCCCCCCCCCCCAGCCTGTCTGGTGCAGTGCTGCCTTGACACCGAGCCACCAAGGGGGCAGTACTACCTCTGCAACATCAGTGTGTGAGTGAATGAGTATGTGTGTGCTTAGAAATGTGTGTTTTAGAGGGAATTTAGTAAGGTATCATGGAGTTGCAAGAAAGTCTTGTTGTAATATATTGTCTTAGTCCTGTTGGATATCGGAATGATAGAACCATGCAGTATAATAATCTACAATAACTGTAGGACTCCAAGCTGGGCCTTGCGGCCTATGTCTGGAATCGTAGCACCTGGGCAGTAAGGCATGAGGATCGCTGCAAGTGTGAGGCCAGCTGGGCTGTACCAGGGAGACCCTCAGAAAACAAAACAAAAACAAGAAAATGCCACAGAAGGAGTCAATTACAAAAGTCTTCACAGGTTTAGACTGATAATCTGTCATGATTTTAAGCCAATGAGCTATTCAACTTGCATAAGTGAAAAAACACATACTGTGTGGTGTATATTGTTAAGTGGCAGGAACCCAGCCAGGGATCTCACTAGAGCAGGAGGCAGCCACACCGGGCTGTGGGTCTGCTCAGTAGAGGGACCCTGCTCCCCGCTGTGGAATACAGTGTGAACCATGTACCTCTAAGATCTGGTCACCGGCCCAGAGCCTCCCATCCCTGGCTGCAGCGCCTTCCTCGTAGACCTCGTGGATAATGATAGCATCCTGCAAAAACAAACCCAGGTTAGCTTCTGCCCCCCAGGAAAGCAACCAAACAGTGTGACCCACATCAGCCACGGTGCTCTCCCCGCTGCTATGTGGGTAGATGGGCCCTGTTGAGGGTGTAGAGGAAGCCGTGACTCACTTCATTCTGTGTTTGGAACTGTTTTCAGGGTTACCGGCACGTGAGGACTTGGCGTCCTTGTGCGCCTGGTGAAGGGCTGGGCAGTGACGGGCTGAACCTGTGCACAAGCTGGCACCGGAGGATGGGAGGAGGCGAGCTGGAGCCCACCATTTGGATGTTATCACCTAAGTGGCACATGCCAAGGTTCAGGAATCCAGCCACACTGCTGGGGGTTCCCACAGAAGCCCCTCCTGCCCCACCATATGCGTCCCATGTCTCCAGGTGACGCACACTCTGCCACGAGTTCACCACATTTCCCTCTTCGCTCTCCTGCCTAGCAAGCCGGCAGTTGGGGCCCCACAGTTTTGGGGTTTCTCACAGCAGCTCTGTAGCTTCTGAGGAGAATGAAGTTCCAGGTTGGGGTGTATCTCCCAGAGCACAGCTCTCCCAGGACAGCAAGCACCAGGCATCTAGAGGGCTTGTCCCGGGCCTGACTTGAGTTTCCCACCTGGCATGCATGCTGCTTCTGCAGCAGAGACCCGGGCTGTGAGCAGGTCGGTTTGTCAACAAGAGCAAGAAGATGATGGGGGAGGGAGCCCAGCTTCGGCATGTCGAGGCGGTGCCCTCTCTCTGGCTTCCTTCCTTCCATCTTTTCAGCCTTGTTTCTGCCACACATTTTATTTACTGGGTGATTACTTTCTCATAAGAGAGAATCTGAAACCAGCCTCATAATGCACATAAACAACAAGCCAATGTGCAGAATAAAGATTCAGACCAAGACCCAGAGCAACTTCTGTCAGTGAACAATGTGACGGAGGCTTGTTCCTGGGGAACCAAGGCAGGCTGCCCTGAGGTAGTGGAACTGTAGGCAAGTGACTTGCTCCCCCTGGTGGTGCAGGGGCCTCACTTCCCTCTGGGCAGCTTGGATGGGTACCAAGTCCAGCGCCAGGCACTCTGCTAACACTTTCCCACTGAGAGGCAGGCTGACTTCAGAGATGGGAGTCTCCTGCAACTCAATGCCTGAAACCTTCCAGCAGGAAAACTGTCAGCCCATAGTTAGAGGAACTTAAAAGCAACACCCAGAAGCCTGGCCAGCTGGCAAATCCATCATGTTGTTTAAGGAACCCAAATCGTGATTGTCTCTACTTCTGACAGATTATGTATCTAATTTTTATTTCACTTATTAAACATGCTGCATACAAAGTGGGTGTTTTTTTTTCTCTCAAAGAAACCACAGCTCAGACCCATACCACGGAAAGTGCTGTCCTTCCAAACACTGCTGATGGCGTAGCACTTTCCTCTGCAGCTGTCCCTGTCCCCACCAGGGATGCGTTACGTGCCCTCTTGGCCGCGGGTGGAGCCAGCCAGGTGATCGTGTGGTGAGGACCACGAGGCCCAGCCCAGCCTGTGTGGCTTCCAGGATCGCAGTGGAGACAACTTCCCCGAAGAAGCCTGTGCCAGTCGGGCTGATGCCATCTTTGCCCACTTTGCAGGCTGCACTGATGATGTTCTGTCAGAGCACCCAGGGGGGAAGCAAGACACCCTGCACTCTGGAAGTCACAGGTGTCAGGTCAAGACTCTGCTCTGCTCACGAATAAATTACAGGAAGAACTGCAGAACACAGAAGCCAGCCAATCCTGACAAGCTGTGAAGGAAGCAGCAGCAGGTGTCCATCTCCAGAGAAGGAGGAGCGAGGGCCAGAGGGTTAGCTCAGTGGTTCCAGCGCCTGCCTCACAAACGCAAGGTCCTGAGTTCAATCCCCAGTAACTACATACAATGCTGGGCGTGGAGACTCACGCCCACCAGCAATCAATACCACATACCGCAGCGCCGGGCGTGGTGGCTCATGCCTGTAATCCCAGCACTCGGGAGGCAGAGACAGGAGGATTGCTGAGTTCGAGGCTTGCCTGGGCTACATAGTGAGCTCAGAGCCAGCCTGAACCACAAAGCGAGACCCTGTCTCAAAAAAAAAAAAAAAAAAAAAAAAGGAGGAGCAAAGCTCGGCACCGAGTTCAGGATTGCTAAGCAGCGAACTTGCCAACAAGACGCGGCCTGCAGCAGACATGCTGGCTCCTGCAGAACGGGGACTGGAGCTCAGGCATGGCCCCCACACACGTGTGTGTGTGTGTGTGTGTGTGTGTGTTTTAATACAACTGAGCACATAAGCAATTCTGAGGCTCAGACTCAGGGATCACAAATTCCTGCACCCTATTTACAGGTAACTAGTACAGGAGGCGAAAAATCACAGGACACAGCAGCCAGAGAAGTACTGTGAGCGTGTGGGAAGGGGCTGCACTCCAGGGCTGTGACAGCCTCCTCTCCTGGAGCTCAGAAACGGAGCTTCTGTGTTTCCTTAAACTGCACTGGCTGCCAAGGCAGACAACAAAAAGTTGACACTCATTGATATGAATATAATTTTTCATGCTGACATACAGATTTATTTAAGGAAATGGGATAATATTTGCATTATATTTTATAAGTCCCCATCGCTCCATCTGGTCCATATTGATTTAAATTTTACCTGCTTGCACAATAATTTTGCTTACGATCATATTCTCTGGGACTGGAAATGTTCAAGTCTGGAAATTCAGAGGTGCTATTCATTAACATTCTTTCAGTGTGATTCATAGGCTTTTTGCAAACTCCACTTTGACTTTAAAATAAAGCTAAGGTAATGAGATGTTTTGTATAAAAACATATGACTTAAAAAATAACGATAAAAAGAGCTCAGGTTTGAGGGACTACATGCCAAAGCAAACCACAGTCCTCATGAAACAGATTGTATAAAGTTCACTTGAAGGGGAATAGCAAAATAAAACACTTAATCAAATGTATAATAGCTTTTATTCTGCTTACTTTAAAAATATCTAGTGGTTTAAACTGCCGCAGTCCTGCTTTGAAATTGTCAAAAGCAGTAACCACTAAACGACAGATGTAATGGGGTGAGGGGTTAAAGAGGGTGCTTCAGAGCAGGACACCCTGATATGTGACGGAGCTTGCCACCCACTGCCCACTGCCTGTCCTGAGGTGCCTGCCATGGGCTTGTCTATAGGGAGGGTGAATTTAACTGGTGTGAAACCTCCATGCCATGAGTGAATTAAGAATGGGTATTCAAGCTGGGATACATGTAGCTAGTGGTAGAATGTGTACTTGGGCACTGGGCATGGTTCCCCAGTAACATACACAACAGAGAGATCAATACTAAATCAGGTACTGAAAGAAATGAGCTGTGAGACATGGAAAAAAATGGCAACACTCTGAACTCTGCTGTCCCTAAGGCTTCTTCCTAAGAATAGCCAATCCACCGACCTCCTCACAGTAGGAAAATTCCAGAAACAGACAAAGCCAATGTCCTGGTCTCATTGTTCTTCCTCTGCAAAGAGATTCTAGGACCAGAAGGATGCTGAAAACACAGAAACAGGGTTTACATTTATTCTTTCCTAAAATGGTAATAAACACAACTACTTATAAACAAAGCCCCACAACACCGAAACCTTGCTCCTTAGAAAACAGGCAAAAATCACAAGAAGAACCTCATGAATTTAAAGTCCTAGGCAACCCATGCACTGTCCATGCAAGGGGAAAGGTTTGTGTGTACTGTAACAGCACTGAGAAAGGGCACCATGCTTGTCTGTGTTGCTCCTCTGTAAAGAACTGACAGAGTCACCATCCCATTCTCTCCCCTTGCGCTATCACTCCTTCTGGAAGGGTCCTGTCGGCCTCATAACCGCCACTGTATCTCAGCAGCGTTCAGTGCTTATTTTGGTTTTCACTGGGACTCACAGCTGAGAGTTTGCCTTAAGTCTCAGAGGAGACTCTGTACTTGGGCTTCTGAGCACAGCCAATGCAGTCAGGACCCTGGTGCCTCCCACACATGCACGAACTACATTTTGCATAATGAGATGTGGTTAAGCTTGGGAGCAGGGGATGCTGTGGTCTGGGCCTCCATGCCCCGCACAGCCTCAGGCACTCCAAGGTGGGCCTGGCTCTGCCCCTGCCCCTCACTGTCTGCTTCCAGAACACCTGAACGTGGTTGGCTTCCCCTCCAGACCTCCCACCATGACACTTCTGCCTGGAGTGGCCCACCTGCACAGAAGGACTTCTACAGTGAGAGCCAAGAGGAACTCTCCCTCGTTCAAGTTGTGGGTGGCGGGCATCTGGTCCTGGTGACAAGTGTGCAAGCCTCTTTTCTGTTCTTTCTTTTGTGGTGCTGGGGACTGAACCCAGAGTCTTTGCACTGAGCTACCTTCGCATCATTTATTTTTTTATTTCGAGATGGGGATTTACTAAGCTACCTTGATGGACTCATATTTGTGATCCTCCTGCCTCCTGTGTCACCACACCTGCCTCTGAGTCATTATTTTCTTTTGTAGATAAGCAATCACAGAGCCATCATTTTCCCTTCTGCATCTCCTTTTCCAAAAGCCCAGGACACAGAGGCAGTGTGGCTGGAGTTTAGAGCAGCTCCTGAGGCCAAGGAGCCCTACTTTTTTTTTTTTTTTTTGAGTCAGGGTCTCACTTTGTAGCCCAGGTAAGCCTCAAACTCACAGGAATCCTCCTGCCTCTGCTTCCCGAGTGCTGGGATGACAGGCATGAGCCACCACGGCTGGCACTATGGTATGTGGTGCTGATTGCTGGTGGGCATCAGTCCCCAAGCCCAGTATTGTATGTGGTGACTGGGATTGACCCAGGGACCTTGTGTTTGCTAGGCAGGTGCTAGAACCATTGAGCTAAATCCCAGCCACTGGGGAGCCCCACTTTTGAGGGTGAGCACTACAGAAACACAGTGAGAAGGCTCAGGGACAGAGGTGAAGGGAGACGAAGTGCTAGCAGGGCCAGAGCATGGGCTCAGTGGCCAGCTCCGCACAGCTGGCTGGGTCCCCCACCTAGAACCCACATTTGTTTTCTCCTTCAGACATGGGAGAACACAGCCACTTTCCTCGATGCAGCATGGCGCAAGTGCTGCTTTGGTGCAGGCAGAGTGGCCAGGGCAGCCAGGAGCAGAGCTGGGACCCACCCGTGGGTAGGTGCAGTTCGGATGGGCAGGCGAATCCTGAACTGTCCCCACCCTCGGGGACAGCTCGCCAATGGCTGAGCCACTGTCCTCTGCCAAGGCCCGAGCTCTGGTCTGGGCTTGGGCTCCAAATTGGGTGTGGGGCCCGGGGAACAGGAGGGAGCCGTGGGCCCCACTGGCCCTGTCCTCACTTGGGGCCTCTTCACTGGCCCTGCGCCAGCTCCCGAGCAGATCCACTTGAGCCCCAGCCAGGACTGCACGGGGGACCTTGTCCCAAACCAACCAACCAACCAAAACGCCGAACCCTAAGACTTGACTCCAAGATGCTGTCGAGGAGTTTGGGTCACCTGGGCGGCAAGGGGAGCATCCTGTGCGTTCTGCAGCAAGCCTGGCACCTGGGGTGTGGGTGACCCAGGGCACAACCCACAGGCTGCACCTCCACACCGCGTCTGAGGTGTGCAGGGATGCAGGGGCATAGGCACAGCTGCCTGCCAGCTCCACTCGGGAGCCCCTGGGGATCCAGTGACAGGCGCACTTGCGGACGCTACCCAGGGGTGTGCTTTGCCCCGACAGGGGTTTCCCTGCTCCAGCACTGAGTTCTCTGCATGCAATTTGGGGCCTTGTGGGGAGCGGACCATGACCAGGCCGGCCCTGCTTGTGTAACTGCCCCACAGCCCAGCAAGACAGGAGTCCTACAAACACCACGTCAAGCCCTCAAAGAGAACCCTCTGTGAAAGAGGAGAAACTGGACAGGTGGACCCCACGCCACGGGTCTGGAGCTGAATTCCAGGGAAAAGATTTGTTCTCTTCTTCTTCCTCCTCCTTTTTCCTTTAAATCAGGGGATTCTCCTATCTCAGCCTTCTGAGCAGCAGGGACTACAGATGGCTGGCCAGGGATGAAGCTTTAACAACACTTTACTCAGGCAGAGGGAGATAAAGTCCTTCCATCCACAGACAGCAACTCAGGTGTTCACTGGCAGCAGCCACAAGTCAGGACTGGGCTTGGCTGTGACGCCAGCGAGCAGGCCATCCGGCCCCGCTTCGTGGTGCCCTGGGGCCCTGGAGCCCCACCGCCCTCAAGGGAAGCAACCACTCAGCTCCTGCCTCCTATGCAAACTGACACTGGCTGCACAGGTCCCTCCTCCCCCCGGAAGAGGGGTCTGGGGCAGCCAGGCAAGTGGGGGCGATGCGAGGGGGCCTGGGGCCTGGGGCCTGGGGCCTATCCTGGCACTGTGGGGCGATGGGGCAGGCGGAGACCCTGCAGCCCACCTGTCTCACTCTGTGACTTGCGCATCACCTGCCCAGACACGCACGCATCTTTGGCCACGGCACGAGTATCAGAGCAACGCAGGTCCACGTCTCAGTGTGCGGCTGCTTCTGGTGAGTGGATGGCATGGGACCAGAACGGACTTGGGAGAGCCAGCACTCCAGACCTAGAGACATGGGAGCCTCAGCCTGTAACGGGCCAGCTCCCCGGGCGGGGGGGGCGTCACACGCTCCTGCTTGCATTCTCAGTGCTGCCCACACTGGCGTCCCCGTCTAGTGCTCTACAGGAAAATGCTCAAGTGGGAGGCTGAGGCAGGAGGGTCTCAAGTTCAAGTGCAGCATGGACAACATAGCCAGACCCTGTCTCAGGATAAGAAGCTTTATGAAGAGCTAGCAGGTAGCTCAGTAGGCCTGCTGTTCGCTTCCGTACTGCTGAATAAGAAAGCAAGTGAGCACTCAGCGGACTGGAGGGAGACAGAAATCCTGGTAAACGGAACCAGAAAGCTGGCCAGAATGTGGATGCACAAGGTTAGAATCTGTTCCACACCGCGCAGGGCAGGTCCTGCGGCAGGTCTCAGCCATGAGAGGCCCATCACTTACCAGTGGCGTGTCTCTTCCTCCCACGATGCTGAGCCCCAGCCCGGAGCAGCCCTTGGAGATCTCTATGATCATTTCCTGGCCAGGGATGATGGGGCACGTGGCTGGGTCCACAGACATAGGCGCCTGGGGGCCACCTGGGGAGGGAGGGCAGCGGTGAGGGCGCCCTGAAATGCTGTGCTCTTAACACAACATACACCCGGGAGGAAAGTAAGCAGCGAAATGACCTAGTACTAAGAGCACAGTACAGTGCAAAAGGCCTAAACGACTTAAGATTCTGACTTACAAAGTACGAATTAAGACAAATGCTTAAATTCTCTCCATCTCCCTTCTCTTTCATGCTACTGGGTGAACCCAAGGCCTGGAGTGGAACCCCATCCCCAGATTTTTTTTTTTTTTTTTTGAGACAGGGTCTCCCTTTGTAGTTCAGGCTCTGAGCTCACTATGTAGCCCAGGCAAGCCTCGAATTCAGCAATCCTCCTGTCTCTGCCTCTCGAGTGCTGGGATTACAGGTGTGAGCCACCACGCCCGGCACTGTAGTATGTGGTGCTGATTGCTGGTTGATTGCTGGTGGGCGTGAGTCTCCACGCCCAACATTGTATGTGATTACCGGGGATCGAACTCAGGACCTTGTGCTTGCGAGGCAGGCGCCAGAACCACTGAGCTAACCCTCTGGCCCTTGTATTGTTTTTGAGACAAGGTCTTGCTCAGTCAGTGCTTCCCTCAGGCTGGACTCCAACTTGCAGTGCTCCTGCCTCAGCCTCCCATAGTGCAGGGATTACAAGTATATGCCATCACATGCGGCTCTAAATACTTTCAATTATAGCATATTACATGAATTGAGATGCATAAAGGATTTAATAAAACATGTAGCTGCAAATAACAACTATTTAAAGTTTATCTGCAAGTGTATGATAAGCTGAACACTGGAACCACAGGACTGTGACTGAGCACGGACGTGTGTGGTTTTCCATGCAGAACTTTCTGCAGCAGGCCCTGGCTTCGATTCTCTGTATCACAAACTCAGCAGAAAAGAAAAAGGAAATAAAAGAGAATTCAGCCCGGCCTCCTGTGATGGGTCTCTGTCCAATCAAAATGCAGAACACTAAGAATATTACACGA
>PVIC010028930.1:0-22880 GCA_004025085.1 Thryonomys swinderianus
AACCCTCCGGCCCTATATATTTATTTATTTTGAGGATAGGCCTCACTGTGCAGTTCAGGCTGGCATTTATGTAGCCTACACTGGATTTAAATTTGTAGTGATCCTCCTGCTTCAGTTTCCCAAATGCTGGGATTAAAGGCATGTACCACCACACCCAGCTTCCACTCTAATCATATGTATATCAGTCTTTACCTTGTATCTCTTAAAACAAACTTTTGTATGTGTGTGTTCTGGGGATTGAATCCAGGCCTTTATACATGATGCAAGTGCTTTACCACCTATCTACACCCACAGCCCCTTTTGATTTTATTTTGAAACAGGGTCTTACTAATTTGCCTAGGTTGTTTGAACTTGCAACCCTCCTGCCTCTGCCTACAGAATAACTGGGATTATAGATGTGCTCCACTGTGCCAGGCTCCATAAAATAAACTCTGAAGACAGGGACTGTGGTTTTCTACTTTCTTTATTCTCAGTACCCAAATCAGAGTTTAACACACATTTTGGTCAATATTAAATAGTTAAGTGTTAAAAACAGTCTTGTATTAAAGCTGAATGTTTTCATCATAGAACAAACCTGTGGGATACAAGAATAAAGTTTTACCAAGAAAGTATGAAATTTAGTAATAATTTTTTTTTTTGGTACTGAGGCTCAAACTCAAGACCTTGCATTTGCCAGGAGGACACAACCACCGAGCTAAATCCCCAGCAATAACAAGAAATTTTAGAAACATAAAAAGAGAAAATTTAACAATAGGTATAATTATGTTACTGAACTAGGCTTGTTTCACTGTTCACATCTAATTTTTTTTTTGAGAGGGTCTCGTGTTTTGTAATTCAGGCTGGCCCTGAGCTCACTACGTAGCCCAGGCAAGCTTCAAACTCTACAGTCCTCCTGCCTCTGCCTCCTGAGTGCTGGGATTACAGGCGTGAGCCACCATGCCCAGCTCTAATTTTTTTTTTTTGAGGCAAGTTCCTACTATGTAGTTCAGGCTAACCTTGACTCACTATGTAGCTCAGGCTGGCCTTAAACTCATGGTGATCCTCCTGCTTCTGCCTCCTGCGTGCTGGGATTACAGGTATGCACCACAACGCCTGTCCATTATTCACATTTAATTTTGCAAAGGAGTTTATCAGGTGACCATGGTGGAGTATGCATATAATCCCAACACTCAAGAGGCTGAGGCAGGGAGTTTATCAGGAGTTCAAGGCCAGCCTGGACTACATGGGAAGACCCTGTCTAACAACAACAACAACAACAACAACAAAAGTTCACTCATGAGGTAGTCAAGCACATGATGATGGAAAAACAATTCTCAAATCAGCCTCTCCAAGGATAAGGTTTAAGGATACAGTGGTAACTTGACACCTGTTGTTAATTGGTTCCTGGAGGTGCAACACATATCCAAAATGATTAATACCAAACAAATGCTTTTGGCTGCAAAGGTAGCAAAGCACAAGACAATTGACACTGCAAGTTCTAGCTTTGTGTAGAGTATCGAATGCATGATGAGAACTGGACAACATGTCAAATCCTTCGGGTTCCAAATTCAAATTTCAAAGTATTAGAGTACCAAGAAAGTGACTGTATTTATGGGGTAAAGAACCAGGGTGGTTTTGTTTTAATGTTAGCGAAGTTCTACTAAAGGTAGGAAAAGAAACAGACTCTGCAGAGTGAGTTCGGGCGAAAAAAAAGGAAAAGAAGTAAGTCCTCCCAACAGGTAAGGGAAGGGCATCCGTGCACAAGCAAACATAGTGACCAGGTAAAGGTGATCATAATTAAGGTCATCAACCGTCTGTGCATGTATGATCCTCATGGCTCTCCAGGGGGTGCACATGCAGAAAATGGTGGTGTTTGCATGAGCTGGGGGGTGGAGTTTGCAGTCTCAACATCAGAGAGGTCTCTCATCCAACACCTGCACAGGTCCAACAAAATCACCCTTCAGGGGCCACTGAGATTTAGCTCAGAGGTTCTAGTGCCTACCTCGCAAGAACAAGGTCTCTGGTTTTGTCCCTGGTAACCACATAGGACAATACTGGTGACTCACACCCACCAGCAATCAGTACCAGTACCACTATGCCAGTCGTGGTGGCTCACGCCTGTCATCCCAGCGCTTGGGAGGCAGAGGCAGGGGGATTGTTGAGTTGGAGGCTTGCCTGGGCTCCATAGTGAGCTCAGGGCCAGCCTGAGCTACAAAGCGAGACCCTGTCTCAAAAAAAAATGCTTTAATGCTCTAAACATATCAGCTAATATCCTCATTAAAAAAAAAAGCTGTCACTATAAGATTTCTGGTTGTTTTCACATAGGTAAAAGTAGATTAAGATGGAGAAGCTGCATGGGGCTTTTCAGACTTCCCTAGTTTAAATAACAAGAGTCACTAGATGGCGTTCTTCTCTCGAA
The DNA here is from genome assembly GCA_004025085.1 of Thryonomys swinderianus. Lineage (NCBI taxonomy): Eukaryota > Metazoa > Chordata > Mammalia > Rodentia > Thryonomyidae > Thryonomys > Thryonomys swinderianus. Next base: position 2,399 of record PVIC010028930.1, read on the forward strand.
GGATTATGCACTTCTGATGGAACAGGACTTGGTATTAGAAATAAATGATTTCATTGATTGTTTTCTGCTGAGACTGTGTGATTCCATGGTGTTCTCAGATAGTAAAAGAGACAAAAGAAGTTTTAACAGTCTTCAGAGAATAGTGTAGCCAGGAGGGTAATAGCAGTAAAGAAAACTAGCAATTATTTTTGTTTATTATTCCATTGAAAGACCTCCACAGATGTTATATGCAGGCATTGTCTTAGCATATTTTTAAAATAAGGTCAGGAAGAACAAGGATACTGCAGGTCAGGTGGGTTAGGGGAGAGCCATCATTGGAACCCTCTTCCTGTTCTTGTCCTTGGATATAGGTGACATTATCATTTCTATAGGTCTCATCATAACAGCACATATCACGGGGGCATATTATATAAAGCTTTTATTTTATTTTATTTTTTGAGACAGGGTTTCGCTTTGTAGTTCAGGCTGGCTCTGAGCTCACTATGTAGCCCAGGCAAGCCTTGAACTCAGCAACCCTCCTGCCTCTGACTCCTGAGTACTGGGATTACAGGCGTGAGCCACCACGCCCAGCTATAAAGCTTTTATTAATGCTTTAAACATATCAGCTAATATCCTCATAATAATTAGTAGGTTTTATGGGCTGAATCCCACCCCCCTCACCCTATAGTGTGATTCTAACCTATAGTATCTCAGAATGTGACTATATTTTGAAACAAGGACTTGAAATTAACTAAATTAAAATGAGGTCTTCAGGTGGGCCTTAATCTAGTGTGACTAGGTATCTGGGTTTTCTGGGGATTAACTTGTAGAAAACTGAGAGCAATGCAAATAACTTGTCCAATAGCTGCGGAAAATGAATTTTATCTAGTAGAAAAGATAATCACAAAGATTATACTTTTACTGTCTTTTGGGCATTAGCCACTTTCCTTTTTCTAATTTTCAGTTTCTTCCCTGTTGGGATGATATTTACTTAACTGTTTTATGTTCGCTGAACAGTTCCTTGGTTTTATCCAACACGATGTTAATTGCAAAGTGCTATTTATTATAGTATACTTTTTGAAATTTTTATTTCACTCATTTGTACTTTACAGATATCTCCTGAAATTTACCATCTCTTCAGCCATTATTTTGATCTTTACCTGTGGGCTCTAACCGATTTATCACTGTCATAAATTAACAAACAACAAAAAACGTGGAAACAAACTTTTTTTTTTTTGAGACAGGATCTCGCTTTGTAGCCCAGGCAAGCCTTGAACTCAGCAATCCTCCTGTCTCTGCCTCCTGAGTACTGGGATTACAGGCGTGAGCCACCATGCCAGGCACTGTGGTATGTGGTATTGATTGCTGGTGGGCGTGAGTCTCCACGCCCAGCATTATATGTGGTTACTGGGGATCAAACTCAGGACCTTGCACTTGCGAGGCAGGTGCCGGAACCACTGAGCTAACCCGCCAGCCCAACAAACATATTTCTGATAAATGACAGTTAAATGGATTTGTCAACAACAGACAAAAGAAATTCTAGATTGCCCTCAAATGGTGGTTCACGCCTATAATCCCAGCACTTGGAAGGCTGAGACCGGAATATTGCTGAGAGTTTGAGACCAGCCTGGGCTACATGGTGAGTTCAAGGCCAGTTTGAACTACATAGCAAGATCTTGGCTCAAAAAAGAAAAAAAAAAAAAAGCTGTAAATAAAATCAATTAAATAAAAAAATTCTAATTGAAGTTTGATAGGCTGAAAGAGATATGAAAATTCTTGTAAATTTAAATCTATACAAAGGAAGGAGAAAAACGGAAGGAAGTATTGGAACTCAAGTGTATGATATATAAATGTATGAATATTTCAATATTTACGGAGCCAACTTTTTTGGTTTTCCTTAAAATCTTTTTGCGTTGTTTTCTTTTGTTCTGCAGTGGGACTTGAACCTAAAGCTTTATACATGCTAAACAGGTACTCTGCCACTCTCTTAGTCCTAAGTAAAGTGTGCACGCATGCGTGCCTGTTACGCATTACTGGGGACTGAACACAGGACCTTTCCCACTGACGTCCAGCCCTTTTCTTGGCTGTTTCTTTGAGATAGGATCTACTATGTAGTTCAGGCTTGGCTTTGAATTTATTGGCTAGCCCAGCCTGCTCTTGAACTCATGGCATTTCTTCTGCCTTCCCTGTGTTAGGATTATAAGCATACACCACCTGGCTTATACTGCCTTGCTATCCTAGCTCTTTTATCTTGAGACAGGATCTTGCTAAGACACTAAATTAATCCAGCTGAATTTGAACTAGCAGTCTTTTAGTCTTCAGTCTTCCATAGTTCTGGAATTATAAACATATTTAAATTCTTTAAATACCAAATAATTTTTTTTGAGGGTCTTGCTATGTAGTTCAGGCTGGCTTTGAACTCACTGAGATCCTCCTGCCTCAGCTTCCACAGTGCTGGGGTTACAGGCATGTGCCACTGCACCCAGTGTTATCAAATAATTTTAAAGTAAGTTATAAGTTGAGTTTGGTTTTTGTTTACTTGTTTGTTGTTGAAACATGATCTTGCCATGTAGGCCAGGCTAGCCTAGAACTCATGATTCTCCTTCCTTGGGCTCATGAGTGCTGGAATAAATATTTTTTTGACACATCGAGATGAAGAATGTCTGTCAATAAGAGAATAATAAGCAAGAAGAATATGAGTTGGGTTATACTGTTTATTTGCAGAACCTGGGATCAAACTCAGAGCCTTGCACTTGCCAGCTAGGTAGCAACACCACTCAGCTACATCACCAGCCTGGACTTACACTATTGTCCCTTAACTGATTTTTTTTTTTAAATCTGGATCAAATGGAACCTTGTTTTAGATTTTTTTTTTGCTTTTGAGACAGGGTCTCGCTTTGTAGTTCAGGCCGGCCCTGAGCTCACTATGGTGCCCAGGCAAGCCGCCGCGAACTCAGCAATTCTCCTGTCTCTGCCTCCCGAGTGCTGGGATTACAGGCGTGAGCCACTACGTCCGGCATTGTGGTATGCGGCGTTGATTGTTGGTGGGCGTGTTTCTACGCCCAGCATTATATGTGGTTACCGGGGATCGAACTCAGGACCTTGCCCTTGCGAGGCAGGCGCCGTAACCACTGAGCTAAATCTCCAGCCCTTGTTTTAGATTTTTGAGGACTCTCCACACTGATTTCCACAACGGTTGCACCAGCTTACACTTCCACCAGCAGTGGAGAAGGGTTCCTTTTTCCCCACAGCCCCTCCACCATTTGTTATTGCTGATTTCTTGATAACAGCCATTCTTTCTGGAGTGAAATAGAATCTCAAAATGTCTTAATTTTCATTTCACAAATAACCAGTAATTAAACATTTTTTTTCACATTTTTGACATTTCTAATTCATCTGAAAAATATCTTCATTTCAAATGCCCATTTCAGATGGGTCTTTAAATTTGATTTTCTTTTTGAGTTCTTTATATATTCTAGGTAATAGTCCCTTGTCTGAGTAGTTGGTAAAAAAATTTTCCCGCTCTGTAGGTTGTCTCTTTACTCTCTTGGTGATTTATCTTGCTGTGCAAAAGCTTTTTAATAAGGTAGGATCCAAGTTGTTGATTCTTTGTAGTATTTCCTGTGTGGTCTGAGTTTTGTTCAGGGCTTTTGAGACAGTGTCTCACTATGTAGTTCAAGGCCAGCCTGAACTACGTAGACATGGAAGCCCTCAAATGCATGGGAATCCTCCTATCTCTGCTCATGAGTGCTGGTGACACGGGAGATTGGGGTGGGGCAGAGCTGTCTGGGGAATGAGGCATGACCTGTTGATGACAAGATCCTGGAACACATGCCCGGAATGGGTCCTGAACCCTGCACCGGGAGCTCTCTGAGAACTCCAGCAGGTTTTCCATAGGCTGGCCTGGGCCTGACGTCAGCCTGAGGGGTGGGATCTCTGCAGTGCCTCTTTGGACCCGTACGTGGAAGGTCTTACAAGTTCCCTTGAGGTTTGGACATTGTGAAAGGATGCAGCTTTCCTCACAGTAGTCTTCCCTGCTTTCTCCAGGCTGTTTTTTATCCTGCTTTTTCCACTTTTACTCAGGCCAAGCTCACTCTGCAGAGCCAGTTTCTCCCTCACTCTTCAGTTTTACTTTTTCAGATAAACTTTGCCCCTGCCTTTTGCTTGTTTCATCCCGCTCTTTGCTGGGGACAAGAAGAACCTGGAATCTAACTCCAGAAGGAGAGAGGCGAGCAACCCAGAACCTGCTAACCTTTGGCTGATGGGCCCCTGTTAGAAGCACTTACCTGACAACACAGGGTTACACCCTCACACCTGGCTCCCACCGCGCTTGGTTTCAGAGGATCAACACAGTACTGTTCAGAGACAAGACCAGACTGTCACCATAGTCCAGGCAGAAGAGCCAGTGACTTGACTTGGAGTGGCTGAGAGATTGTAAAGAGGGAAAGAGTCTTCAGAGGCTGTCTCCCAGGCTCTCTCCAGGGTCAGACCCTCTCCACCTGGGCCCCGCCATGCAGCCAGACTCCCTGGGATCAAGCTGAGGCCCCAAAACAAAACCAGCAGGACCCCCTTGTCCTTTATGATGCAGAGCAAACTGTGTATTTACAAGTCCTACAATTCAGGGCCATAAATGCTCACACACGGATGATTTTTTTTTTTTGCTTTTTGAGACAGGTTCTCGCTTTATAGTTCAGGCTGGCCCTGAGCTCACTATGGTGCCCAGGCAAGCCGCCGCAACTCAGCAATCCTCCTGTCTCTGCCTCCCGAGTGCTGGGATTACAGGCGTGAGCCACCATGTCCGGCATTGTGGTATGCGGCGTTGATTGTTGCTGGGCGTGAGTCTCCATGCCCAGCATTATATGTGGTTACCGGGGATCGAACTCAGGTCCTTCCACTTGCGAGGCAGGCGCCGGAACCACTGAGCTAACCCTCCAGCCCCCGACGGATGATATTTTTAAAATTCTCTTCCCTCCCAGGTGAGAGTGTACAGCTGGAAAAACATAAATTGCTCTTCCCTGAGATCTATTAAAGCTCTGTGTAAGAGCACTGGGGCCCGGGAGGGATTCATTCAGGAGATTAAATCTGAACCAGGTGGAACCATCCCTGACACAACGCTCAGGCTGTAATCAGATAGAGGAGCTTTTGTAACTCTAGAGAGCTGAAGGTCAGTCTGGCGTCTCCTACCTGCTTCCCCCGAATGTGGAGCCGCAGGGTCAGAGTCTAGGACAGTCGTATCTGCTGAGCCACAGCTCTTTACATCTTTGCCAGGAAATTCTCTGAGGAGGGGACGGTGTCCCGGACAAAGGGCTACAGAGCTGAGACAATGGCCCTGCTGTGTGCTCCCCTCCAGTGGGCCTGAGATGATTCCTGGAGACATTTTTGTTGGGTTACTGTACACCCACAAATAGCTACTGAAGAACAGAGAAAGAACAAAAACTTGACCATTAGAGGGCTATTTAGAGCAGGCATTTAAAAACTAACAGATACACAGATGCGCCTGTTGCTTCTTGCAATAGACTCTGAATTGTTCTCCCTGCCTCCAGGTTCTCCCACACCAGTCCATTCTGTACATTGTGGGGGGATTAATTTCCTAAAAGCACAGATCTGACCTTGTCACTTCTAGGCTCAGGCACTTGCAGTGGCTCCTGGTTGCTGTACAGTCCTTCAGCTACAGGAGAAATAGCCTGCTCCATGTCACATGTACTGAGTTCCTGTCCCCTGACATTGAAGAATGGATTCCAAAGAGCAAGGGAGGTTAACAGTAGGAAAGAGCCGGGCATGGTGGCACACACTGATAGTCCCAGTACTTGGGAGAGTGAGGCAGGAGTATCCTCACAAATAGGAGGCCAATCTGGGGCTCACTGGCCAGCCTGGACTACAGAGACAGAGAGACAGAGAGAGAGAGACTAGGAAAGATTTACTGAGAAACAGGAGACACCCCAGAAGTGGGTTGCCACCAAGGTCATTTCTCCATGAATGTTTTATACAGTAAAATCGCGAGGTGCCACAGAATCACAAGGTGGGTACAACGTGGGTCAAACTATAATCAACCAATAGTCCAGTCGTTTGGCTGACATTGATCCAGTAGGGATGCAGGACACGCAGTTAGGGTCCATGACTGGCATCATTAACCTTGGCCTCTCTGTGACTTCTCAGAAACCTTTGGGGGGAAGGGAAGAGTCCAGGTGTCCTGGTCACCCTCTCTCGGCATGTGATGTGTATCTGGATTTAGTGGACAGGGTGGTACCAAGGACAGTATAATGTCGTTTCTGCTCAGCCAATCGGGATGTATACAGGTCCGAGCCTATGACCTTATCTCGAGGCCTGGCCTTCTTGGCCGCACTGCAGGCTGGTTTCCATGTGTTCACATCTTCTGTACTGACTTCCTTGAGCGCCAGGCCCTCTCTGATGGATTTCTGTCCACCTCAGCTGTCCACAGTACTTCCTGGGAACTACGGTCTTTTCTCCTCCCGGCCCATCTCCTACTATTTCCTTTGGACTTCTGCTACACTGAGGCTTCTCTCCTGCACAGTTCTTTTCTTTTTTTTAATCCTTTCTCTCTTCCCTTGATGCACCCTACTCAGTCTTTATTCTCAGTTCAGAGGCTCCTCCTGACAGCCCTTTCCCTCCCAGTGAGCCTCCAGGCCGAACTGGCTGCCCCCCAAGAGGTTTACCCGACACCATAAACTTCTTCTATCACAATGGATGTGCTCCGTGTTGTAGTTTACTTAATTAATTTATTTATATTTTGAGACAGAGTCTCACTATGTAGTTCATGCTGGTCTTGAACTATATAGCCCAGGCTGGCTTTGAAATCATGGTGATCCTCCTGCCTGAGTCTCCTGAGTGCTGGGATTAGAGGTGTATACCAACAGGCCTGGCTGCAGTTGTTTAATTCTTCCATCCTAGGTGATAAGTCCTTTCCTCTTCTTCTCCTCCTCCTCCTCCTCCTAAAGGGTGATAAATTCTTTTATTTATTTATTTTTTACAGCGCCAGGGATTGAACTCAGCCTTTGTGCTTGCAAGGTAGGCGTGATACCCCTTGAGCTAAATCCCTGGCCAAAGGATGATAAATTCTGATAGGTCAGTCGTGTCTGTCCTGCTGACCTTTTTTTTTTTTTTTTTTTTGCTTTTTTTTTGAGACAGGGTCTCGCTTTGTAGTTCAGGCTGGCCTTGAGCTCACTATGGTGCCCAGGCAAGCCGCCGTGAACTCAGCAATCCTCCTGTCTCTGCCTCCCGAGTGCTGGGATTACAGGCGTGAGCCACCACGCCCAGCATTATATGTGGTAACCGGGGATCGAACTCAGGTCCTTACGCTTGCGAGGCAGGCGCCGGAACCACTGAGCTAACTCTCCGGCCCCCCCTGCTGACCATTTTAACCCCAAGGCCTGGTATACATTTAAGAAAATGAGCAAGAAAGAAGGATCACAGAAGACATGAACTTTCTTCTCAATTCTGAACTTTTACTCCTGCTTGCCTTTCTGCTATTGTTTCTTTCAAGCCCACAGATACAGGCCACTAAATCAAGGACATGTTACCTCCCCAAGACTGTTTCCTCATCCACAGACACAGTGACGGTTCCTACCGATGGGAGTTACATAGGGCTTATCACAAGCCTGGCAGAGTAGGAAGTCCCTTGTAGTTTATGATAAATATCATTCTTTTTTGTTTTGTTTTTTGAGATGGTCTCACTAGGTAGCTTAGGCTTGCCTTGAACTCATGGCGATCCTCCTGCCTCAGCCTCCTGAGTACTGGGAGTACAGGCGTGCACCACAATGTCAGGCCATTCTTGCTAATTTGAAGTTCATTCTCTCATGACCCCATAGTCCCCTGTACCTTGATATCTCAGCATCTCATGTTTAACTGCAGGCTGTGAAGCATGTTCCCTTGGTCATATCTGAGCATTTGTTAGCTCTTAATTCAGTTGAAATCAATCCAACACATACTTGATTGAAACCTCTTTTATTTTTAAACATTTACAGTTAAGTGTTTAATTCTGTACATTGATTTGGTGGCCAAGTGAAAGAGCACGGGCTCAGTTAAGAAAGGCCGCTGGAACGCGTAGCTGCGTTATCCCTGCCGCGGAGGCAGCCGCTGGGTCCGGAGGACGAGACCTGTCTGCGGGTGTTTAGTAGCACCTCGGCTGCCACGCAAGAGCCCTTCTAGGCTGTTTATTGAGTTGCCGTCTTTAGTAAAAAATGAAACACAAAAATCCTTTTATTTGCCTCCAGGAAAAGTCCACTGTGGGCAGGGAAGTCTGGAACATTCCAGACTATTTTGGAAAAAAAGAAAAAGTAGAAAATGTGTATGGGAATGTTTATGTTGGGGGGTTCAGCCCTCAAGAAGCAAATTCGCCCTGGTCTCCCCCGCTTTGACTTTGGGCCTACGCGGTAGGAGAAACAGGAATCAAACTTGGGTGGCTTGAGAAACGGTTCCATGGGAGCCCAAAGGAGGGCGCCACGGCGGCTTCACCCCCATTCCGGTTTGCAAGCCAGACCTCTGAGCGCCACACACTCAGAGACTATTAGGCTGTTGTTTTTCTTCAGCTCGCAAAGAAATCTGCACTTTTTTACCTCAGGATGGCAGGGAAGAGCGAGGCAACAGAAAGATGGACTCTGGATTCAACCAAACCTGGTTATTCTTGGGTTTGCAGCTTACCGGTGTGTGTGTGATTCCGGGAAAACACTTGTTCTTTCGATTTGAAAATTCTCATCTGTGTGTGGGAAACGGTACTTCCTGTGTTAGTGGGAAAATCAGATCTTGTGAGATAATTACTGTGAAAACACTTTTCAGAGTGCCTGGTACTTGGTGGAAATTTCAGCGCAGAAGGAAAAGAAGATGGAGGAGGAAGGGAGAATTTATTAGTAATTTTCAAGAGTGATTAAGAGAGTTTTGTTCTGTTTGTTGGTTTAGTAGCAGGGATTGAACCCAGGTCTCTGCATAGGACTAGCTCTCACTTACTAGGCCTCTCCAGGCACCAGGCACCATATTGAAGCTGCTTGCGCAGTCCTTGACTCAGTATAACCCAGGGAGGCACGTCACCGTTCCGAAACCACACAGGGAAAGGTAGAGGCACTTTCCCAAGGCCACACACCAGAAAGTCGGGCTTGAAGACAAGTCTCCTTAACTCCAAAGTGTTTCCCCTCATCAGTAGATTGTTGCCCAGCCTAGGACTCGAGATCCGCTCTCTCTGGAGAAATGGTCTGGGGTGTGCTGCTTCCTGTAGGCCTCAAGTCTCTGTGAGGCGAGCAGGAAGGACAGTGGTGACAGAGCTACCATGTAACCAGTCTCCAGATACTGGTCCTGAGAGGTAAAGGGTTGACAAGGCTGCCTGAGTTTCTCAGGAGCCAAGAAATGAGAGAGTCAGGGTTCACCCTCCGGAAGGACTGGAGGAGCCCTGACCAGCTACCAGGATTGGTCAAGGCCAACCACAAAGCAACAAGCTTTTGTCCTAGAGGCCACTGTTTCTCGAGGTCACCCTGTGCCTTCTACTGACTCTCTACTAAAGCAGCAGAAACCTCTTGAAAAAGAAATTCCACTTTTCTTGAACTTTTCAGGACCTTATGCTTCCCAGGCAGGTGCGTTGCCACTGAGCTACCTCCTGGCCCTTGACACTTTCTTTTTTCTTTTGAGACAGTGTCTCACTCTGTAGTTCAGGCTGGCCCCAAACTCACTATGTAGCCCAGGCAAGCCTCCAACTCAGCAGTCCTCCTGCCTCTGCCTCCCGAGTGCTGAGATGACAGGTGTGAGCCGCCACGCCCGGCACTGTGGTATGTGGTATTGATGGCTGGTGGGTGTGAGTCACCACGCCCAGCATTGTATGTGGTTACCGGGATCAAACTCAGGCTTTGCATTTGCTAGGCAGGTGCTGGAACCACTGAGCTAAATCTCCTCCGGTCCCGCTTGACACTTTCTTAAAGGGAGAGAAATGCGCCCATCAATCTTTGCCTGCCTACCGGTCGTCTCGCACTGGAAGCGGTTAGGAATGAACAAGTTGGCTTTCTGGTTAGTCCGAGTTAGTTTCTCTGCACCGGATGATGGCGTTGAGGGCTTTGCTCAGTGAAGCTGTGGATTTGGCCCTTAAATCTGAGATGAGCCCAGTGGCAGACCCTGTGCATTCCCTGACCAAGAGGGAGGACTACATGTCTGTCTGTCTAGCTAGAGCATCTGGGAGGAGACGGCCCCATCCACTCCTGTGGATTCTCAGCAGAGCCGCCTCATCAGATAGCAGAATCAGGCCCCGCGTTTGTTGATAGGGTATCCATAGTGGGGTGAGGGCGGGACCAGGTCAGGGCTGCCTGAGGATGTAGGGGGTAGGAGAGATGCTCCGACAGCCTGACCGGAAGGAACTCGTGGTGAGGCGCCAGAGACGGTGCTTCCGGTCTCCACTCTGGAGAAAGCTCTTCGGATGGGGCGGACAGGGGTCACCGAGCCTCTGAGTGGAGGTCACCAGGGCTGAAGGCCACTGTCGCAGGCTGTTGGCTGCTGTTGCTATTTGGGTCCATGGCAGAAGGAGGAACTGGCTTGGGGCCCTTGGGCTCCAGCTCCCGCCTTGTCCTCATTTTCCTGTAATGACGCAGACACATGCCATGGGGACGGGCTTTGCGCCAAAGAGACGAACGCAGATCACCAGGGACTCACATTGCTTTACTGCCAGCTACAGAATTTTTACCACCGGAAGAGAACTTAGACACTCGCTAGTCTGACCCTGCATTTTTTAAGTTTAGTTTAGATTAGATTCTTTTTTGTTGTTGTTAGAGACAGGGTCTCACTTTATAGTTCAGGCTGGCCCTGAGCTCACTATGTAGCGCAGGCAAGCCTCGAACTCAGCAATCCTCCTGCCTCTGCCTCCTGAGTGCTGGGATTATAGGTGTGTGCCATCACGCCGGGCCCTTCCATTATAAAGTGGACAGAACTGAGCAGAGATTAAATAATTTACCAGGTTTTGAAAAACCAAAGACAGAAGCGGGCGTCCCAGTTCCAAACCTGGGCACTGGGCACCAGGGTAAGCAGTGGGGGTGAGGGGAGTCTCCTGCTCTCCAGCCTAGCAAAGGGCTCAGAGCTGCAGCAGCGCCGTGAAGGTGAACAGTAGGGTTGGAAGATTTCCGGCTTGGGAAAGACCCAGATAGTAATGTCCTAAAGATTTTTAAAATCGTGTTTAATGTTATTCTTATTCCTTCAAGTAACGGCGGGAGCATTTTCTCTGAAACCAGATAGACTGGGTTTGAATCACATCTCTGCTAGCGAGGGCTGAGCAACCCTTGGGCCTGTGACTTAAACTTCTCATACCTGTTGTACATCTTCAGCAGGACCAGCACCGCGGTGAAGATGATGATCACCACCACCACAATTGCGGCGACAATGGCTCCAGCACCTATAGAGGAGAGCGCAGGAGGGCGGGTGTGCAGGCTGAGCGCAGGCTGGGCGGGGCCACCATGGCACTGACTCCCCACTGAGTCAAGAGAAAGAGATTTCGCTGGTGACCCAGGACAGTGGCATGCTGACAGTGGCCGTGTGCCCCTGACCCACCTAGCGGGGCTGGAAGGGCATCCCCAGCACATCACCTGCCCATCTCTGTCCTGGGCTGAGTTCCATTTCTATCAGCCCAGCACAATTTCAAACTTCTGTGTGAAACACTCAGTCAAGTGAACTGCTCCTTTGCTTTTTTTTTTTTTTGGAGGTACTGGGGATTGAACTCGGGCCCTACTGCTTTTTTTTTTTTTAATTTTGAGACAGGGTCTGGCTTTGTAGTTCAGGCTGGCCCTGAGCTCACTATGTAGCCCAGGCAAGCCTCGAACTCAGCAATCCTGCCTCTGCCTCCTGAGTGCTGGGATTACAGGATTGTGGTATGTGGTAGTGAGCATTGAACCCAGAACCTTTCAGACTTGGAAACACTGAGTTAAATCCCTGAATTTGTTTGTTTTGAGTTTGGGTATTATTCCGTGGTCCAAACTGGCCCTGAACTCACTATGTAGTCCAGGCTGACCTCAAAATGCAAGTAATCTTCCTGCCTCAGCCTCTTAAATCCTGAGATTACAGGTATGCAACACCTGTAGCAGGCCTCCCTGGCTTTGATAATACAAGTTATTTGCATATTAAATGTCTTTTTTTTTTCAGTAACTCTGGCAATTGAACTCAGGACCTTGTCTTTGTGAGGCAAGCACGGTGTCACTGAGCTAAATCTCTGGCCCTTAAACGTCTATTAATACTTGTAAAATAACATTAATCCTATATCTGAAAAGTCCATCCTGCAAAAATATTCCTAAATGTGGAAAAATAGGCACTTGATAAAAGGCAACCATCTTCCACATACTGTTTCATAACAAGATAATAGCTGTCTTTCCATGTAATTACCTTTTGCTTCACGGCTTTTGTTTTTTCTTTCTGCAGTCCTGGGGATTGAACTCAAGGCCTTGTGCATGTTAAGCATGGATAGATAGTCCTCACTTAACAACATACTGGTTTAACAACTGTTTGGACTTAATAATCAAGAGGCAGTGTTCAGATTTGTGACCCATCTCTCTCTCTCTCTCTCTCTCTCTCTTTTGGGTACAATTCTTGTTTGTGGAGCCTCTGTATCTTTTTAGTGGTACACACAGTATGCCTTGTTCAAATATTACTGTCATTTTTGCTGATGACACTGTATAGTGCAGTACTGTAGTTTTCTGTTGTGTTATACATAACAGTACTGCATGTAAGAATTGTGCAAATAAACCGGGTGGTGCACACCTATAATCCCAGCATTCTGGAGGCTGAGGCAGGAGGATCACAGTGAGTTCGAGGTCAGCCTGAGTTACATGGTGAGTTCTGCTCCCAGGCAGAGGGTGGTTACCTAGGTGTGCATGCACTGAGCGTCCATTTACCCACCTTGTGATTTATAGACATTTGTGAATGTATAGAAGACTTTCTAAAATGTCTTTCATTTGCTGTCTGGTAGCCTTAATTAAGAGGATAAAATGACCTAGTAAAGAGCCACTATTTTCAGTTGGGGAAAAACAGTTGTCACCACCTGACTGACAGTCGCTGTCTTTACCCCTGACTGCCCCTCAGAACTGTCTGGAGATGCTTGGGTGGGTCTGGGTGGGTCTGGGTGCTCCGCCAGCCAGCAAGAGGTGGGATGAGCCGGGACAGCCTGTCCCGAGAGCCACCCCACTAGGTCCCCATGGAAGGTTAGTGCCTCCTGCCCTTAATCCAGTCACCTGAAGGGGCCGCAGCCGGGGCTGCCTGTCCAGGAGGGACGTCACCCCTGCTTGAGGGGAAGCTTGCGTCTGTCCCCACAGAGCCAACGGAGATGACAGGAAAGGACCCAAGTGTCTCCCCGTACAATCAGTTTGTTTCCTGTATAGCTGTCTTCATATTTTTCATTGGAAATGTCTTTGTTGCTGGCCAATATCTCCCTAAGAGAATATTTCCAGCCTCTATTTTTCACTCCTTTAAAAGGCAACCATCTTCCACATACTGTTTGCTTCATGGCTTTTGTTTCTTTTTTCTTTCTTCAGTCCTGGGGATTGAACTCAAGGCCTTGTGCATGCTAAGCATGGATAGACAGTCCTCATTTAACAACATACTGATGAGATGTTTTTGGTCTGCAAAAATACTATGCAGAGTTACATTGTGTGGTGACCTATTTAGAGACATCTAAGAAGAGATACAAATTCCCATTGCTCTCTGGACCCAAGAGCCCATAATGCAAGCAACAGTAAGAGTAGCAGCAGAGTTTCTAGTAACGGTGCCGGTTAGACACTGAGTACACACTGGAGGGCACAGAGCTATTCTAAGGTGTTCATGTGAATTAGTGATCTCTTCAAGTTTACATAACTATTGTATGTGGCAGCTTCATGAATATCCCCATCTTACAGATAATGAAACTGAGGCTCAGGGTATAGAAATCATGTGTTCGGGGCCACACAGTTAGCAAGTGGAGGAACTGGGTCAGCAGAGAGCCAGCACTCTGTCTTTGGACATAAGCTCTTGACCTCTGTGCCCCACGTGGACCCCGACCCTCCCCCACCTTCAAGCCAGGTTGACCTTACTCTTGTAGAGGAAGTCTTCCCCCCTCGTGGTCATGTTCAGGGAGAAGGTGGTATCCCCCAAGATGGTGGGTGTGGTCATCTTGATCCTGGTGAGAATGAAGAAGAAATTTTGCTTGAAACCAGAGTACATTTGCTGGGTGTACTGACTCACCCCTGTCATCCCAGCACTCAGGAGGCAGAGGCAGGAGGATTGCTGAGTTCGAGGCTTGCCTGTGCTACATAGTGAGCTCAGGGCCAGTTTGAACTACAAAATGAGACCCTGCCCCCCCGCAAGAAAGCAGAGTAAACTTTATTATTCCTGTAGGAGGCAGGAGGATGGCTTCAGTTTGGGAGACTTAAGACTAGCCTGGACAATGCACTAAAAATTTGTCTCAGAAAGAAAAAAAATATATATATAAAGAAAAAAATCAGAATCCTACAAGTTATACTGGAGGGGTAAGCCAGGGGTATGTGGTTAATCCAATGTGCTAGAAGAGAGTATTGGGGTCTTCCACCAAGAGTTCTATTTTATTCTTATTTATTTATTTATTTTTAGTGATTTTTTTTTTTTTTGAGACAGGGTCTCACTTTGTAGTCCAGGATGGCTCTGAGCTCATTATGTAGCCCAGGCAAACCTCGAACTCAGGTTCTGCTGCCTCTGCTTCCTGAGTGCTAGGGTGACAGGCGTGAGCCACCACACCCAGCACTATTTTATTTTTAAATAAAATAAAACCCTGATCTTTCCACACCTGCAAACCTGTCTTCCTGCCCAGCCTTCTGGGCTCCTCACTGCCTAAGAAAAATTTTGTCAGTCCTGGGGATTGAACCCAGGACCTTCACCCTGACTTACATCTCTGCCCCTTTTACTGTTTTTATTTATTTATTTTGCTTTTTTTGAGACAGGATCTCATTCTGTAGCTCAAACTGGCCTTGAACTCATAGTGATCCTCCTGCTTTAATCTCCTGAGTGCTGGAATTATAGGTGTGCACCTCCATGTCTGGTCCCTTTTCATATTTTTATTTTGAGACGTGGTTTCACCAAGTTGCCCAGGCTGGGATCCACCTGCCTCAACATGATGGGATTAGGGATTGTGCCACCATAATCGGCTAAGAACTTTAAAATTATAATATTAATATAGTTAATATTCAATTAATATTAAAATACAATAGGAGCACATGTATATCTATCACAAATGTCTACAGTTACATGGGCTTTTTTTGTTGTGTTTTTTTTTTTTACATGGGTTTTTTGTGTGTTTTTATTTTTATTTTTTTTGGTGGACTGGGGATAGAACTTAGGTTGAGACAGGGTCTCGCTTTGTAGTTTGGCCTGGCCCTGAGCTCACTATGTAGCCTAGGCAAACTTCAAACTCAGCAATCCTGTCTCTGCTTCCCAAGTGCTGGGATTATAGGCGTGAGCCACCACGCCCGGCAACATTTTTTTTATTTTTTGAGACAAAGCCTCATTAAGTCAGTTGCCTGGATCAATTTTGTGGTCCCCTTGCCTCAGCCTCCTAAGTGGGTAAGATTATAGGTGTGTACCACAACACCCAGACACCCAGGCACCCAGCACAAATTCTTTATTTTAAAAAAATGAGATGAAATTTAAGTCTCTTCCATCTCAATCCCGTTTCCTCTCTTCCTCAATTAAGTACTAGCTTGACCTTTGTCTCAACAGTTGTAAAATATCTGCTACACACGTATAGACCCACTAAGCCACCTGGTGATGTGCCACCTTAGAAATGAGACAGAAAGCCTGTCTTGGAGGCTCACTTTCTAGTGAGAGAGAGGCTTTAGCTTTTTGTTTGTTTGTTTTTGTTTTAAGACAGGGTCTCACTTTGTAGTTCAGACTGGTCCTGAGCTCACTATGTAGCCCAGGGAAGCCTTGAACTCACAGCAATCCTCCTGCCTCTGCCTCCCGAGTGCTGGGATGACAGGCGTGAGCCACCACACCTGGCACTGTGGTATGTGGTACTGATTGTACACCTGGTATTTTTGTATGTGGTTACCAGGGATCAAACCAGGATCCTTGCGCTTGCTAGGCAGGCGCAGGAACCACAGAGCTAAATCTCTGCCCCGAGACTGTAGCTTTGATCATGCCATTCTGGGGCTCAGGTAATAAGCACGTCCTGCTGGGCATGGTATTTTTTGTTTGTTTGTTTGTTTGTCTGAGACAGGGTCTATGCTATGCTGTGCCTGAACTCACTAGGTAGCCCAGGCTGGCCTCCAACTTGTGGCGACCTCCTGTACCACGTTCCGTGGGAATCGCCACCAGGTCACAAGTCACATTCGCTTTGTCTTCAGGCCCATCCTCACGTCTTCGAAGGTGGAGACTATTTGTGGAGGTTTTTCGCATCTTTCTACTCCCCCTGGAGAACGTGTCTGGTTCGCCTCATCTTTGCCAGTGGAAGGAACAGAACAAGGACTCGAATCCCCCACCCACTGTGAAATGAGAGGCCTTCCCCGCAGGAGCTGAGGGTCAGAGGCCAAGTGAAGCAAGTACTTTCATGTTAAAAAAAAAAAGAAAAAAAGAAAAAGTGCTGTAATCCCAGCACTCAAGAGGCTGTGTCAGGAGAATTGTGGTGAACTACATAGCGAGACCCTGCCTCAATATACAACAGGACAAAAACCAGACAAAACAAATGTTGGTTCTAAATATTATGGTAGGCATTCATGAATTAAGGCTGGGGGATCTGAAGCCCAAATCAAAGAAAACTGATTTCTGTAAAAGTAAACATGGACTAAGAAGAAAGTTTGGAAAAGAAGCTTACTCCAAGGAGAGACGCTCCTCCTGAATACCTTTGTCCCTTCCAACATTCTTTGGGCATTTGTATGCATTTGCCTAAGCTTTCTGCTCCTACCCCACCGGAACCAAGCTGAGGTGTGTCACTGATGCTTTCTTCCTATTCACTCATTCATTCTTGGTTTTTGGAGACAGGGTCTTGCTATATGGTTCAGGCTGGCCTTGAACTCACTATGTAGCCCAGCCTGGCCTGGAACTCATTGTCGATCCTCCTGTCTCAGCCTCCTGAGTGCTGGGGTTACAGGTGTGTGGGGTCTGGGGATGTGGCTCAGCAGCACAGCGCCTGCTTGGCAAGTGCAAGGCCCTGAGTTCGGTGCCCAGATCTAGATTCCAGGTGTGTGCCACCATGCCTGGCTTTATAATTCCTTTTAAAAACAGGGATACAAGTAGGTGGACACTGACCACAAATCACTCCATGAGAGATACAGCACAGTCACTGGTAACCCCCCAGGGTACTTGAGGACCCAAGATGAACCCAACATGCACAGAAGACAAGCCGTCAACAAAGCAGCTGCCACTTGCCAGGACCTTGGGCCAGATGTTCCTTCACCATGTGCTGATTTAATTAGCAAAATGCCACTTAAGACAGGGTTTCGTTTCCTTTCCTTTCCTTTCCAACGAAGACTCAGGCTTGTCAAGCTCCCGCTCTGTAATCATGCAGCATGGACCCCGCACCGCTGCGATTGGAACCCAGGCCCTGCACTGTCTGGCCCCAGAGATGCCCCAGCTACTGCGAGAATCCACGCACACACACACGCGTGCCCTCACGTGCCCGAGCACTGACCGGTAACGCTGCCTCCTCAGGTGACACGGGACACGGTGACCTCCTGGGCGCTGAGGGCGGGTGCAGGCTCCCTCGGGGTGGACCCGGTTCCTCCTCTTGCTGGAGAAGAGTGAGCGACCCGAGCAGGTCTCGCCTTATCCCGGGCTGCAGGCTCTCAATGACATCTCTGTTCTGCGCCGGAGCAGGTGGGAGGGAGGGCGGTGAGCCGCGAAGCCAGAGATGTGGGAGTTGTCCTGTGCGGGCAGCAGCGCCTGCCAGGGGGGCCCGGCAGGGGGCGCTCCTAGGGAACCCGGCATGGTGCAGTCAGTGCCCCCTTCCTCCAGAGGAGGGAGCTGGGAGGCGCCGTAGAACAGTCACAAGGTGAACGCCACATGCTTCCCAGGCCTCGGGCTGGGGTCTGTGCCACCTCTCAGCCCCTTTCCCCTGCGCCCTCCCGAGGGATGCACCAGGGACGGGAGAGAAAACCACACAGGCCCCGGCTCCCCACCCCGACTCGCACCCTCCCGACGGCCGGTCCTGCCCTTGGCCTCTCTCTGACTCTCTGACTTCAGCCGAGCTGTAGTCACATTCACAGCGCTACAAGGGACTGTTGTTCCCTCAGGCTGTTTACAAATGGCCTCGAGTGGGAGGTCAGTTTGGGCAGGGTGGAGGGTTACGATCATTGACTTACTGACTCATGTCGCTCCTGCCTTAGTCCGGGGTGAGAGCCCTTATCTGGAAGATAAGTGGGGCTCTGCTGTTCTGCACCCACAGTTCCCTTTCCGTCTTCCCTGCCTGGCTCAGAGGCCCTCCCTGGAGAAGACAGCAGACACCCCAACCCCCACAAAGGGCCGACTGCCACTCAGAGCAGGTGACCCACAAAAGCCCTTCAGGCTGCCCAGGTGTAGACAGTCAGTAGGATCTGGATGTCCCTGGAGGCCCCTCCCCTGCCTGGCCAGTATGCCTCACTAGGCATTCACATCTCTGGAGACAGTCTACGTATTTCAGCAACTTGCTCTCACATACTGGCTTGCAAAGACTTAACCAGATTAATTTTGAGGAAAAAAAATTTTTTTTTGAGGCAAGATTTCGCTGTCTAGTTCAAACTGGTTTCAAACCCATTGTGTGCCCCAGGCTGAACTCACAGTGATCCTCCTGTCTCAGCCTCCCTAGTGCAGGATTACAGCTGTGTGCCACCATGCTGGGGAAGAAATCTCTTTATAACTGGATTTCCTGTAATGGAGAATGACTTCCCCAAACTTTTCTACAGTGAGTCTATCAACACGTGTGAGGCAGAATAATGTTAACTCATTGTGTGACCTACTGTGGTTCACTCCATACAGTGAAAATAATTGGAATTATGTTCATTTGCTATACTTATATTATCAAACTTCACAAGCCATAGAATTAATTGCACTCTCTTTGTTGAATGCCTAAAACGTTTCCTGAATGTGTTTTGGAAAGGCATTGTTGGATAATCTGGAGTGAACTCTTTTCTCCAGACAGTGTATAGCCCAGATAACTTTATGTCTTGAAGTCAAATTGTATTTGTGTAAGAAAATATTGTTACATGGGCCGGAGATTTAGCTCAGTGGTTCCGGCGCCTACCTCATAAGCGCAAGGTCCAGAGTTCGATCCAGTAATCACATACAACAATGCTGGGCGTGGTGACTCACACCCACCAGCAATCAGTACCACATACCACAGTGTGGTGCACGGTGGTTCAGGCCTGTATTCCCAGCACTGGGAGGCAGAGACAGGAGGATTGCTGAGTTCGAGGCTTGCCTGGGCTGCATAGTGAGCTCAGGGCCAGCCTAAACTGCAAAGTAAGACCCTGTCTCAAAAAAAAAAGGAAAGAAAGAAAGAAAGAAAGAAAGAAAGAAAGAAAGAAAGAAAGAAAGAAAGAAAGAAAGAAAGAAAGAAAGAAAGAAAGAAAGAAAGAAAGAGAAAGAAAGAAAAAGAAGGAAAGAAAGACAGAAAGAAAGAATGAAAGAAAGAAAGAAAGAAAGAAAGAAAGAAAGAAAGAAAGAAAGAAAGAAAGAAAGAAAGAAGGAAGGAAAGGAAGAAAGAAAAACTTGTTACACTGGGCATGCTGGTGGAGGCCTATAATCTCAGGAGGATCTCCATGAGTTCCAGGCCACCCTGGCAACACAGAGAGTTCAAGACCATCCTGAAATGTATGGTGAGATCCTGTCTCAAAAATAAACAAAGAAATTGTTTACTAGAAACATTTGATAATGTACAAAATAGTCTATAATGACAGTAACTTTTGTTCTACCCCGCTTTTTGTAAATATTCTCAAATAAGTTTGATAATAAAATATGTATCTGTATCACCGTAAAACAGAAAGCCCTTGATGTACTGAGACACTGGGATTGATTTCCACCAGTCACCTGGGAGACGGAGGCTCAGTGTGACTCATCTCCAGAGACTGGAGCCCCACTGTTCCTAAGCAGATCTTTGAATTACTGAGATGTTTTGTCAGAAAACTGCCACTCCTGTGGGCACCATGCAGTTTTCATTCATTGGTCCTTATTTCTCATGCTTTTTTTTGGTGGAACTGGGGATCGAACTCAGGACCTTGCACTTGCCAGGCAGGCGGCAGCACCACTGGCCCCTCTCATGCTATCCTGCTATCCCTCCCGCCTGACAACTTGTCAGGCTTCAGAGTTTTGTGTATAAAACTGAATTCAGGGCCGGAGGGTTAGCTCAGTGGTTCCGGTGCCTGCCTTGCAAGCGCAAGGACCTGAGTTCAATCCCCAGTAACCACATATAATGCTGGGCGTGGTGGCTCACGCCTGTCATCCCAGCACTCGGGAGGCAGAGACAGGAGGATTGCTGAGTTCGCGGCGGCTTGCCTGGGCACCATAGTGAGCTCAGGGCCAGCCTGAACTACAAAGTGAGACCCTGTCTCCAAAAAGCAAA
>PVIC010028931.1:0-22858 GCA_004025085.1 Thryonomys swinderianus
GGGACCAGGGTGAGTCCAGAGCCAGGCGCAGGCGCTGTGTGCCTTTGTGGAGCTTCCTACCCTCTCTGGATTTGGCTTCTTCAGCTGTAAATCAAAGCAGCTGCTGGGAATCTGCCCACAGTTCTGTTTATAACAGCATTTTTAGGTCACAGGAATAAAAATATTCTGCTCTGCCCACTCTCACCAAACTTGGGTGGCAAAGATGATTTCCACCCTCCTAACCATCCAAGCCATGTGCAGCTCCATCTCGCCCTCAAGGTGAGTTTTGGTTTTTGTTTCTTATTTATTTTATTGTTATCAATATTATTAGTATTGTTCTTGTTGAGACAGGGTCTTGCTATGTAGTTCAGGCTGTCTTGAAACTTACCATATACAAGGGCTGATCTCGACCTCACAGCGATCCTCAGCTCCACTGGTCAGGTTGTGTGTGTGTGTGTGTGTGTGTGTGTGTGTGTGTGTACACTGTGATCTCTGCTTACAGATCTGCTTGCAGCCATTTCCTTGATTTCCCAGATACACTGTTCAGTCAGAGTCGTCTGAGTAACTGTCCAGATGGACCTTGGCCAGACTGGAACCAGAGGCCAAAATCATGTCACTCGGTCTTCCTGCCCCTAGGAGAGGGCGATGGGCTCCACCAACCCCAGAGCTGCTGCATGCGGGCTGTAATCAGCAGAGTTCCTGACTCGCTGGCAGGAACAGCAGCCTTTACAACATCCACAGAGGCTAAGCGGTTATCATGGGAAGCCAGGCAGACAGGGCTGCTCTGTGGCCTGTTCTTTGGTTGGGTTAATTTCTAATCTCTTCCACCCTGTAAGTATTATTCCTGACCTTTCAGATTTGACTCAGAAAGACTCAGAGACTTTGCCAAGGTCACACAGTCAGGGAACCTGAGGTCAAATCTGATATTTATTTGCTTCCTTCCTTCCTTTCTTCCTGTCTTTCTTCCTTTCTTTCTCTCTCTTTCTTTCTCTCTCTTTCTCTCTCTTTCTTTCTTTCTTTCTTTCTTTCTTTCTTTCTTTCTTTCTTTCTTTCTTTCTTTCTTTCTTTCTTTCTTTCTTTCTTTCTTTCTTTCTTTCTTTCTTTCTTTTTTTTCTTTCTTCTTCTTTTTTCGACAGGGTCTTGCTTTGCAGTTCAGGTTGGCCCTGAAGTCACTATGTAGCTTGGGCTGGCTTTGAACTCCCAGTGATCCTCTTGCCTCTGCCTCCCAAGTGCTGGGACTGCAGGTGTGCACCACCACACCCAGTTTCTGTGTCCGAATATCGGGCTAACCACTCGATGAAGGAACCACCTTCCCCAGGTGTCAGCTGAAGGCCTGGAAGCCATAGGTGCTTCTCAGACACAATCCTCAGACCAATCCAGGCCTGGGCCTGTGAGCCTTCAGCCATCTGTAAACAGGGCAGCACCATGCTGTGGGCAGTTCAGGGCCTCATCCAAGAGGAGGAGGGCAAACTTGGACAAAGTGTTCACAGATACAACACAAAGGAAATACAGTGGACCCTTGATTTATGACCTGCCTGACATAAGAACAATTGGGTTACAACCAGAATTTTAATTTTGCACCCACAAAGTCTTAAGTTATAACCCAAGTGCCAGCCAGTTGTGCTTCCAGATGGTCTCAGATACAGATTTAACCCTTAAAGAGCTCTGGAAGGAACACGACACCATCCTCTTCTGTGTGGGGTTAATTCAGAAATACTGGGCCAGTGTCTAAGGACCCTGAGATCTGCCTGTGCACAGAAGAGGGACTTTGAGGCCTTGTAGTAAGCCTGACCAACTTGAGTTACAACCAGCTGTTGGGGATGAATTGAGTTTGTAAGTTGAGGGTCCACTGTATTTGACTGGTCAAAGCGGAAGTCTCGAGCTGGTAGATTCTGACTGGTGGAGCTGCAGGTTTTGTGTTGCTGTTCTATGGAGTTGGGTCTAGAACCTGCAATGAGGGTGAACAGATGAGAGCCTCCATCTAATGGCTGCCTCTGGCTGCTTCCTGCTCTGACTTCTGCAGGGTTGGCCTCAGGGACACTGACCAGCCATCCACGGGCTCTGCCTTCCTGCAGAGATAGCCAGTCCAGGGGCATGATGTTGCCTTGTGCCTGGCAAAGAAGGCACAAAGGTGGCCAGCTGGCCAGACACCTGTGACAGTCACATAGCTCCTGCCACCTGTCCCCAGGCTTCACCTTTCTCTGCCCCTCCCAGGGAGGGTCAGACACTCCTTAACAAACATCCTGCCTGTGAGCAACCTGTCTGCACTCTCACCTCACTCTCTTTCCTCAGGACCATCCTGGGACCATCTTGGGAAGAGTGGCCTTGCACCAGGAGCCTTTGCACAATCTCAGGCTGGGTTTGGCTTCCGGGTGGGTGGCCATCTTGCAAACTCTTCGTGGCTTCCGAATCCCCAGCCTTGGGGCTGGTGGGCATGATGATGGGTTTCCTGGGGGCAATGCCAAGACCTCTGGCTATCTCAGTGACTGTAGTGACTGTCACTCCAGGCCATCCAGCACAGAGAGGAGCACTGCTCCTGCTCCCTCAGGAACTCATTTGATCACAAAGCCCAATCATGGCCGAGCTCTTGCCATCCACGTCTCCTTCACCAGATGGGAGCGAGCTCACCAGGCATCAGAGGGAGACAGTGACTCAGGAAATGCAGAGCATGGATGTGTTCAGAGCCTTTTCTGTAAAGCTCTTCTGCCAGGAGAAGCTGAGATGGTAAGAGGCCCCAGCGATCATTTTTGCTCAGTGCTGGAAGTTACTTTATTATTATTTAAATCAGCCGGAAGAGTAGTGGGTTGGTGAACAGAATTTCTCAAGGTGGTTGGACTCATGATATGGGGTCTCTGCCCCCCCAAATTCTGCATCTATGAATTGATGAGTGTGTGTCTGTGTGTGTTGTCCCTGATAAAGTACTATATGGCTCTTCAGATATAAACATTCTTAACTACTTCAATATCCTCACTAAGCTTTCTTGGCTCCATCTCAAATTCCTGGCAGGTCCAAGTCCTCGGGTAGTTCTGATTGGCTGTTACCTTCTGATGCTGTCGAGCCAGGGTACGTGGAGAGCTTGATGTCTCACCTTCCAAATCATGAGCGGATGACACAAGTGACCTCATAACCCGCCCATGGTATGAGTCAGGAGGCCGGAGAGGCCCTGAGACACCCGCATCTGCCAGCACCACAGCCCAGGTGGCAGCACAGATGGATTCCCAGCACCCAGCAGACGCATGGGACTAGCTCCCTCTCTATTTTGGATTTGGAGCTGGTCTAAATCTACCAGGTGGGGCCCTGGACCTGGTCTCCGCTTAGGGTGCAAATCACGGGTGACCTGGGTGCGGTCGAGGCTTGAGCCATGGAAAGGAAGAGGCCTCAGTGGTCAGTGTGTCCACAAGGTGAGAGGAGCTCAGGTTTGGGGTCCAAGTGCCTGGCTTCTCCTGGGTGCAGCTCTCGATGATGTGGGAGGGAAGACTTGGGCAGACTCACTACCTTCCCCCATCCTTCCCTCATCTGGAAAATGGCCTCATGATAAGCTGGGAGAGATGGTGCACCCTTGTCCTCAGGAGGCTGAGGCAGGAGGGTCGCTGCAAGTTTAAGGGTGGCTTGACTACATAGCAATACTGTTTCTAAAGTAAAATAAAACAAAATAGGCTTATGAGTTCCAACTTGCTGGGAAAGGGGAAGTAAAATTGATTGAGATCTGTTATGCATAAGCACCAATTCTTCGTGTTGAGTGTAACTGCACTGCAAACATGCACTGATCAAAATAGTTAAGAAATTGAATCCGACTTGCCTGGTGTCTCTACTGCCACAGCCGAGGTCACCAGAGAGAGGAGATGGCAAGTATGGGATCTCAGGCTCATGCCCACTGGCCCTCGCACAAGCTCTTTACTCTCCTCCTGCCCCCATGGGTTGATCCTGTTACCAGGCTGTTTTTTACAGAGGGACTCACTACACCCCAGTGGTGAAATGATGTGCTCTGGGCCGAGTATGCTGAACCCAGGCCCAAAGGAGGCATCGCTGTTCCAGCTTGGGCAGCATTGTCACCTAGAAAACTGGCTCTGCCACATGAGCTCCTGATCCGCAGAGGCCAGGAGTGACCTTGGGAGAGGAGAGAGGACAGATCCTGGGAGGCCAGCTGCCTCTGCCTTTCCACAATCACCAAGGCAACAACCACCCCTGCGGTTGCCATAGAAACTGTCTAAAGACTCTCTTCCTCTCACCTTCACCATGGAGACGGCCAATGGGAAAGAAGTTCCTTTGGTGGGTGAAGATGGAGGAGTGGGGAGAGGCACGCTTGAGTATGGGCCTGCAGGTGTAGTGTTCAGTGCCTGGGAGGAGATTCTGTCCCCTGGGGGAATGCAGGGGCATTGTCTTGACCACAGGAAGGCTCCACATGTTTGTCTCTCAGGGAGAGTCTGCTAGACCAGCTCTTTCTTTTCCCAAGTACTAGGGAACCAAACCCAAGGATGCTCTATCACTAAGCTGCATCTCCAGCTCTTTTTAAAATTTGCAAAAAAAAAGCCGGGCATGGCAGCTCATGCCTGTAATCCCAGCACTCGAGAGGCAGAGAAGGGAGGATTGCTGAGTTTGAGGCTTGCCTGGGCTACACAGTGAGCTCAGGGCCAGCCTGAACTACAAAGCGAGACCCTGTCTCAAAAAAAAAAAAATTTGCAAGAAAAATTTAGAAATAGAGTTTTCCTACAGTTCCCAGGAGATTCTCCTGCCTCAGCCTTCCTCAGTGCTCAGAGGATAGTTGGGCAGTACCACACCAAGGCAGGTTTTCCCTATGTCTAACTTTACTTCTCACTGGTTGGATGATGGTACTGGGGAATTCAAGTCCATCTCCTCAGGCCACGGTTCCATAAATTGGATGTGGACTGGTACAGCTCATGAAGAAAACATGCCACTCCGATTGAATGTCGCCAGACTTTTATTTTTGGAGATAAGGACTTAAAACTCTAAAGCCACATTTAATCTACAAAGGTAGGGTGATGGGAGGATCAGACTGGCTCCCAGAACTCACTCAGATCCTGGCTTGTGTCCCGGTGTGCAACATGGGCTGAAGTGGTGTCTTTGGAAACTGGGTCAATTGTCTTGTCCCTCTCTAAAGTTTTGTGTGGGGATTAAGTGAGATCTGTTGTCCCCAGCTTTTAGCACCATGCTGGGCAGCCGGCAATACTGGATATATCCTAGGGACCAGTGTCCCTGTGCCATCAAGTCACAAGAAAAGGATATTCTAACAATGAAAGAAGAAAAGGACACAGTGTCAGCAGCAACAAGTGTGTTTACATTGCAAACATCTAACTTCTGGAAAAAGTCACTGTCTTGTCCCCACAGCCCTCAGAGGGCTGCATTCAGTGATAGTTAGGTTGGTTCTGTTCTAGGAAAGCTTTGTGAGCTTCCTTCCTTCCTTCCTTCCTTCCTTCCTTCCTTCCTTCCTTCCTTCCTTCCTTCCTTCCATCTCACTATTAGAGGCTGAACCCAGGCCGCCCCCAGCACTTTTTATTTCTTATTTTTTTGTTTTTGTTTTTCTTTAAGTGTGTTGGTACATTTTACGTATATATTATGATCACATTCATCTCTGGTGGTTTGTACCTGTACACAATATATCTTGGTTCTTATTTTTCCCATTCCCCGAATTTTTCTTCTGCTTCCAACCCTATTTACAAAAATTTTGTTTCCATTTATTTCCCATATTTTTTTCTTTCCTTCTTTTCTTTCTCCCAGCCCCTTCTTTACTTTCCCTACCTTTTTTGGACCTTTACTTCTTATTTTACATTATTTATTATACATTTTGGTCCTCATTTATTTTATTTTATTTTACTTTTTTGGCAGTAAGGGGGATTTAACTTGGGCCCTTGTGCTTGCAAGGCAGATGCTATGCCACTGAGCTAAATACCTGGCCCCCATCCTTAAATACTCTTGCAGTTTCTCATACCAGAGAAACTATTCAGTATTTACATTGTATTTATTTCACTTAAGAGTATGGCCTCAAGGTGCATCCATTTAGCTAGAAATGTCTCCAATTTATCATTATTTATGGCTGAGTAATACTCCATTTTATTTTTAAAATCACATCTTTTTAAAAATCTATTTTGTTATTAAAATACATTTTATGTACACATCATGATCACACTCAACACAGAATTTGTACCAGCACATGACATGACTTGATTATCATTTTTCCATTCTCCTACCCACCCTACAAAACCCTAACCCCTATATACATAAGCTCTGTTTCCTTTTACCATCAAATTTTTTCTTTCCCATCTTTATCTACCTCCTTTTTCCCTTTGAATATTTTCTATTTCATAATATCTATCATACATTTTAGAACTCATTTACATCTTCAGTTTCTCATACCAGAGAAAAGATACAGTATTTATACATATGTGATCTATTTATTTCACTTATGAGTGTGTCCTCAAGGTGTGTCCATTCGAGTATAAATGACTCAAATTTATCATTCTTCAGGGCAGAATAACAGTCCATTTTATTAGAAAACCACATCTCCTTTACCCATTCTCCAGTTGATGGGCATTTGTGTTGTTTGCAAGATTTAGCTATCACAAACTGAGTTGCTATAAACATGGATGCACATATGTTGCTGTGATGTGATGCTTTTATTTCTTTTGGAAAGATACCTAGCAGGGAAATAGCAGGGTCAAATGGGAGTTCTAATCTTAGTTTTTTGAGGAATCTCCTCTCTGATCTCCACAATGGCTCCACCAGTCTACATTTCCAGCAACAGTGGAGAAGGGTTCCTTCCTACCTGCAGCCTCGCCAGCATTTCTTGCTGGTTGATTCCTTGATAGCAGCCATTCTTTATGGATTGAGATGCAATCTCAAAATTATTTTCTTCTGCCTCTCTCAAATGACCAGCAATGTTGAATGATTTTTCATGTTTATTTGCTGTTTTTACTTCTTCGTCTGAGAAATATCTGTTTATTTCAGATACCTGTTTTTGAATTGGGTCTTTAAATTTGGACTGGTCTGATTTTTAAAAGTTCTTTATATATTCTAGATAGTAGGCCTTTGTCTGAGGAATAGATGATAAAAATTTTTTTTCCATGTGGTAGGTTTTCTCTTCACTCTGTTGGTGGTTTTTCTTGCTATGTGGAAGCTTTTTATAAGATGAGACCTCAGTGGTTGATTCTTTGTGCTAGTTCCTGTGCAACTGAGGTTTTGTTCATAAAGTCTTCCCCTATTCCAATGTCTTCAAGAGTTCTACCTATCTTCCAGCAGGTTTAGTGTTTCTGTTTTAATATTTAGATCTTTGATCCATTTTAATTTTAGTTTAGTACATGGTCTAGTTTCAATCTTTGGCAGGTTGAAACCCAGTTTTCCCAGCATTCATTCATTCATTCATTTATGGTGGTACTGGGGATTAACCTCAGGCCCTTGTGCTTCCAAGGTAGGTGCGGTACCACTTGAGCTAAATCCCCAGCCCTCCAGCAGCATTTATTAAAGAAGCTGTCTTTCTCAAAGTGAGGGTGTTTGGCTCCTTTGTCAAAGATGAGGTGGCTGAGCATGTCTGGAGTTGTTTCCGCCTCTTCTAATCTGTTCCACTGATACTGGGGTCTGTTTCTTTTCTGGTACTAAGCTATCTTCATCACAGTGGCTTCTGGTATAGTTGAAACAAGGGTCCTCTTGTTAAGTCACTTGAACTGAGGTCACACTTGCAGTCTTCCTGCCTCAGCCTCCCAGAATGCTGTGATTAAAGACGGATGGCACCATGCCCAGCTGCCTGTTATGATTCTTAATAGCCTTGATTAGGGAAAGGCATGTCCGTAGGTCTGGGGCCAAAGAAAGAGGAGTGAGAAATGTGCACTTTTCTTGAGTCCAGACAGGAATATTGTGTGAGACTGGGCGATTTCAGAAATGGAGCCCTGAACATAGCAAACCTTTCCCTCGGCCTGGGGCTTTTTGCACTGGTGTGCTGGGCCCCACGGCCATCACTACCGCCATCATGCCTACAGCCCAGGGCCTCCTGTGTTCCCTGAAGGAATTTCTGTTGGGCCTCGGGAGCCTTCTGAGGAGCCAGCACCCAGAGGTGTGTGGGAAGCTCGGTGGAAGCCCTCGGGGGGAGCCTTGTGCCAGGCCCCAGATTGGCTGCAAAGTCACACACACATGGAGACAAAAGTTTCTGCCACCCATTGGACTGGAGGAAGTCAAATAAAGAGAGAAATGAAATAAAAAGCAGGAAAAGCAACACTCTGCTTCCTGGATGCTGAGTTGGCCATGGGGAGGTGGAGGTCACCACACAGGTGACTGCAAGGGCGGCCGCAGTGCAAGCCCAGCAAGGGTCACACTGCGTACACAATTCCACCCCCAGGTTGCTCCTCGCTCCCCTCCAGGGCACCAACTTCGGGGGACCTGGGTCCTGGTTGAGTAGCTCTGGCCATTACACAGGCCCTGGGCACTATTGCTGGCTTCTCCTTTTGGGAGCCCCATCCCCGGGACACTTCCATGGGTGATGTCCCTTGTCACACTCAGAAGTCCCTCTGCGCAGAGCACTGTGTCTGCTGAGTGTGACTCATGACAGCCATCTCCCCCTCACTTCTGAGAACCATGCGATAGACACTAGCTGAGCCTCAATTTCTTCAATTGTTATGTGGGAAGATAATGACCTGGGCTGTTTGTTGCTGATGACAGACAGGGTCTGGCTACATAGCCCAGCCTGGGATCCAACTTTGTGTTTCTGGGGATTTTTTTTTTAGCCAGGGTCTCACTTTGTAGTTCAGCTCTGAGCTCTGGCCCTGAGCTCACTATGTACCCAGGCAAGCCTTGAATTCAGCAATCCTCCTGCCTCTTCCTCCTGAGGGATGGGATTACTGGTGTGAGCCACCATGCCCGGCATTGTTGTATGTGGTTACCAGGGATTGAACCAGGGACCTTGCACTTGCTAAGTAGGTGCTGGAACCACTGAGCTAAATCTCCAGCCCCTGAACTTGAAATCCTCTGTCAGCCTCCCTGAGTGCTGAGTTGCAGGTGGGCACCACTGTGCCTGGCTTTTCTACCTCTCCCAGGAGGACACTGAGAGGATGAATGAGTTGATATAGATGAAAATACCTTTCGAAAAATGCACACTAGTAGCTCTATTATTAAAATTATTTAAAGTAATACAAGAAGATCATAACAGCAATAATAAAAGAAGATCATTCCTGTCTGCAGATCTCCTCCGATCGCTTCCCTCCAGTGCCCTGTGGAGACTTGGTCTTTGCACTGTGGCGAAGCTGCTGTCCTGTGCTGCCTCAGATGAAGCTGTGATCCTAGACAGCTCATGGCTCTCAGGGCTGCTGCCACCACACCTGACTGATGCCACGAGTCTGGCTGCACCCTGCTGGAAACCAGTCTACAATCCTGGGTCCCCCACCTGACAGGCTGCCTGAGCCCTGGGCAGAACTGCTAGTGGCATACAGGGGCCAAGGGAGTTGGGGCACCGCGGAGCTGAGAGAGGCAGTAGCCCAACTGCCAACAGTTTTAGTTTTCTGTGCTTTTTTCAAAAGAGCTTGCCCCTGGGGAGCTCCCCCATCCCTCCGTGCAGCCTCCTAATTCCCTAAGAGCACCCACTGTCACTTCCTTCAGCCAGGAAGGGACCCCAGGAGTGGCAAAGCCGGTCAGGGGCCTCCCTCAAGGAAAACTTCTCAGACCCTTTGGAGATATGGAAAGAGTGGTTGCTCTATGTTCTGCTGCAGCATGCAAACAGGCCTTGCTGTGTCTTTTGTTCTCTCTCCCTTTCCTGCTTGTGAAAAGGCCTAGCAGCTGACCACCCTGGACTGTCCAGCTACTCAATAATGTGTGGCTTTTAGCTGGGCATGGTGGTATACACCTGTGATACCAGCACCAGGGAGGCCAAGGCAAAAGGATCCTGAGTATAAGGCCAGACTGAGCTATAGAGTGAGACTCTGTGAAAACAATAAAAAAGAGTGAGGTTCAATTCCAAGTGTCTAAGTGTCATATGAGATGATGTGAAGAGGCCAATCAGGTCTATTCTCATTAGGCAAGATTGGGCACGTTCCAGGAGGTATGATCATAGACTATTCCCTTTCAAAGGATGGTCTCAGCTGGGTGTGGTGAGGCACACCTGTAATTCCAGCACTCAGGAGGCTGAGGCAGGAGGATCACTATGAGTTTGAGGCTACCCTGGGCCATATAGTGAGTTCAAGGCCATCCTGAACTGCGTGGTGAGACCCTGTCTCAAAAAACATGTGGATCTCACAGATGTCACTAC
Organism: Thryonomys swinderianus; assembly: GCA_004025085.1. Taxonomy (NCBI): domain Eukaryota; kingdom Metazoa; phylum Chordata; class Mammalia; order Rodentia; family Thryonomyidae; genus Thryonomys; species Thryonomys swinderianus. Next base: position 10,223 of record PVIC010028931.1, read on the forward strand.
CACTTCTGGGCACCGTGGACGTTCCTGGTCTGGCCTGGGACTCTAATCTAAACCCTTGTCAAAGACATGGGTGCTCTTACTCGAAACTGGTAAAGACAGTTGACATTTGGACACAGCCAACCGTATGTCGGGAAATGTCTGCATCAGTCACAACCGGAGGTGCCACACCCATTGGAGGTGGGGCTTGGGAAGCCTTGGAAGCCTAGAGGAGAGGCAGGAAACGTAGGTGGTGAAGGTAGGCCATGCTGGAGAGGCTCCAGTCCAGAGTGGCTCTGCTGTCTCTGAGAAACCCCCTCCAGCCACCCTTCCCTGCTCTGTGTGACAGAGTCATCCTCTGTCCTGCTCCCTGAAACATCTTGGGGATCTTGCCACTGACGCACACCACGGGGAACAGGCGCGTTAGCTTCCAAATTTACACCAATCCCAAAGACAGGGGATGGCATCGCCTGAGAGAGCTGTATTATAGCCACGGTATATAGTTACAACGCAGGGTATATATTTATCTGTGCCTGAGATTTTTATCTCTTTTTAAAGAAAAAGCCACACACACACACCCCTCCCCAAAGCAGGAAAAAGGTACTGTTGGACAAATATTCAGGACGATTGTTCAGAATGACTGGCAGAGTGGAATTAGAAATACAAAACTGCTGGTGGCAAATCGTCAGCAGGCTATATTTGGGGGTCTGAGTCCAGGGTGGCTGCCAACGACACACAGCCACAGTGTTTTTCCGTTTCTATTTATAACCGCACGCATACAGACACAAAAAATGCAGGGGACATTGGACTTCGGTTTTAAAATGTCTAAAATGCCTCACACGTTCTGAATGTATCAGGTTACGGCATGTGAGATCCTTTTTTGCGGCCGTGATTAGCCTTCCTTATGGGACAAGGAATTAATCAAGGGGGGCGGAGGAGTAATTGGATCCTCCGGGAATTTGAAAGTATGAAAACAACTTTTTCTTTATTTCCTTTAAAAAATGTAATTCACTTCAACAAAGCTTGATTGAGCTGGAACCATGTGAAGGGAGGGGAACCCGGGACTGGACTAAGACACTAGGGCCTCTGGTCCCAAGACGTGGGGCATTTCCTGAGGGAGGTACCAACAGGGAAACAGAAGCACAACAAGGACAGGCAGGGCCTCAGTGGAACTGCTGGCCCAGGACCGGGTACACGGAAAGGTCAGGGGATGTGAGGGTCGTTTCTCTCCTGTGCCTCAGCACCTAGCTCGCCTTCCCTTTGCAACATGCCCCTTCTATGTGCCTTGCACCTCTGCGGGAGTGGATTCTCCTGCCCAGGTTAATCACATGACCTGATTTGGCCAATCAGTACATGTCATCTTCCCTGTGTACAGTGATTGGTTCACCCTCTGGGATGGACCAATCAGGCTGTGGGTTTGTGTTACCATGTAGGGTAAACTCCTTTGGGATGAGCCACTCAGGCTGGGTGTGTTACCATGTAGAGAATAGCCCTAGGAACTGCTGGAAGCTTTTTTTTTTTTTTTTTTTTTTTTGAGACAAGGTCTTGCTGTGTGTAGTTCAGGCTAATTTTCAATTCACTGTGTAGCCCAGGATGGTCCCAAACTCAAGGCAACCCTCCTGCCTCAGCTTCCTAAATGCTGAGACTACAGGCATGTGCCACCACTTCCGGCCACTATTTTGTTACCAATGAGTCAAAGAGGCTGAATACAGAAGGTGAATGAAGAGACGGAAATAAACTGGTCTCTGAGTCATCGAATATTCCTTGCTTAACTTCTCCTATTTGAGGTTTTATAGTCACCCGAGGCAACAAATCCTCCTTACTGCTGAAGTCAGTGCAAATTGGGTGTTTCTGAGCATCCAGCCCAAAGTACCCTTACTGTGCCAGAGGGACCTGAGTGTACTTCCTGGAAGAGGTGGCACAAAGCCTAAAACTTGAGACTGAACAGGATTTAGGCCAGGGAGACGGCAGAGGCCTGGGATATCCCTGTGGCTGGCCTCAGGGCCCAGCCCATACCAAGTAATTTCATCTCAAGATATTTAACTATCTCAGCACTTGAGAGGCTGAGGCAGAAGAATAGCTATGAACTTGAGGGCAGTCTGAACTATGTAGCAAGACCCTATCTCAAAAAGCCAAACCAATCAAACAAACAAAAATCAAAAAGAAAAGAAAGAAAACCCAGAGCACTTCACTGTGGAGTATGTTTGAAGGTTGGAGTTTTGTTCCAGTATTTGCATTTTTTTTTTTTTTTTGAGACGAGTCTCACTTTGGAGTTCAGGCTGGCCCTGAGCTCACTATGTAGCTCAGGCTAGCCTTGAACTCAGCAATCCTCCTGCCTCTGTCTCCCGAGTGCTGGGATGACAGGTGTGAGCCACTACACCCAATACTGTGGTATGTGGTACTGATTGCTGGTGGGCGTGAGTCACCATGTCCAGTATTATTGTATGTGGTTACTGGGGATTGAACCAGGGACCTTGCATTTGCTAGGCAGGCACTGGAACCACTGAGCTAAATCTCCGCCCCCCCTAATTTGCAGTTTTTATGTTCAAGTATCCAAGCATGAGAGATTAATCTGAGGCCTTCAGGACGTTTGTTTCTGAGATGAGCAGGGGATCACAGCACTGGGAAGATGGACAGAAATGCCTGGGTGGGGGTCACACATCCTCCCATTTAGAAACAGATCAGTGACTCAGCATTTCTCTGAGCTCAGGGGGCCAATGTACTTGACGGCTCAAAAGATGCAGCCCTGGCAGACAGGATTCCTTAAGGTTCTAGAAACAAACTGGAATAGGTCACCCTTCTCCTGTGCAGTCAGGGAGTCGGTGCCTTGCACTCGTGTGTGCATGTGCACATGTGTGTGCGGGTGTGCACGCATGTGTGTGTTGTGGCCTCACCCCACAGCAGTGCCTGCATCCTGTGTCCGGGGATGTCAGGTGAGGCCTCATCCCCAGTGTATCTCCAGGGGCAGCAGAGGAGGCGGTGGTCTGGAGACATCAGACTGCCCACCAGCTCTTCCCCGGGGTAGTCATGCCTTCACACCTCCCGACACTACAAGAGGAAACGGTGACCTGGGTCATAGCCAGGAAACGCTAGCTGATGCTGCCAGGGGCCTGGCAAGCTGGGAATTGGGCTTTGGGCCCGGTGGGCCCAGCTTCGAATTCCAGTTGTACCAGGTGGAAACAGGACTCAGGACCGAGCGGCTACCCAAGGGAGCTGCAGAGGGCACCTGGTCGCAGGCCCATCCCATGGAGCAGACAGATCTTGTCAGCACATCTGTGGGTCTCACTCCAGCTTCATGTTGGAGCATCTGGAGACCTTCTGGACAGTTCTGCTGTCTGGTTGGGCAGCTTCCCGCACCTGCTGAACGTAACAGGAAGGGTGACTGGTGACTTCGTGGGAAGTGAAGGGAACAATGACTATTTCCATTCAGTTATAAGCAGCAGAACAAATCACAGAGTGTGGGGACTAAACAGAAATAAAAGTCTAGTTTATTTTCTTCCTTCTTTTTGTTACTGGGTATCCAACTCTGGGTCTTTGCACTGAGCTGCAGCCCCAGCCCTTTGTATTTTTTTTGAGACAAGGTCTCACTAAATTGCTAAGCTGCTGAGGCTGGCGTCACATTTGTAGTACTTCTGCCTCCGCCTCTGAGGGTGCTGGGATAACAGGTGTGCGCCACCTGCCTGGCTTCTCTGTTTTTTTTTTTATAAACTATTTATGTGTGGATCTCGCTGTGGCCCAGTATTTAAACAAGGAAGGGTGTGGAAAGAAGGCAGGCTCTGGATCCCTAGGTAGAGCAGAGTGGGTGGGAGAAGGCCAGAAAACCTGCGCCAGTGAAGCAAGGGGAGGGGCTTTGGCGTGGGGGCGGGGGAGGGGGTGATGCAGCCTCAGCCCTCCCAGGAGGGAGGAGGAATCGGCTGAGAAGCCCTGGTTGGCTTCCTGCTCTTGGAGGTTAGACTTGCCTGCTGCTTAACAAACGGCTACATTGTCCGCAGTTTTAAAAATACCAATGTGGTCCAGAGATTTAGCTCAGTGGTTCCAGCTCCTGCCTAGCAAGGGCAAGGTCCCTGGTTTGATCCCTGGTAACCACATACACCAATACTGGATGTGGTGACTCACGCCCATGAGCACTCAGTACCACACACCACAGTGCCAGGCATGGTGGCTCACACCTTTAATCCCAGCACTTCGGAGGCAGAGGCAAGAGGATTGCAGAGTTCGAGGCTGGCCTGGGCTACATAGTGAGCTCACGGCCAGCCCGAGTTACAAAGGGAGACCATCTCAAAACAAAGACAAAAACACCACCAGTGAGTAATAGCCCTGATTCACACAGCCTTCCTTGGGCATCCGAGGGGCTCTGCGGGCTCACAGTGAAGGATGTGGGATCTGCACATGAGGATCAACCAGTTGGTGGGTGCTTAGATCACAGGCTCTATCACAGTGAAGACCCATTGCTGTGAATCCCACTTTGCGCATGCTCATCGTGCCCATCATCCTCACCACTTCCTGCAGCAGCTCTGGAATCCTCTGCCCTGAGGGTCAACAGGTGTGATCACAAACATGGTGACCGCTGCTGCCGAGCGCCACCTAGTGGAAAGGTAGCTCGTAAAAACTTGACGTGGTGTCCTCATGCACCTTAGTTACCACATTTTAGACACCAAATCAATGTAACCACATTTTAGACACCGAATCAATGTAAGGCCTCTGGCTCCTCCCAGAGTCAAAATGACCAGGAAGGGCTGGAGATTTAGCTCAGTGGTTCCGGTGCCTGCCTCACAAGCGCAAGGTCCTGAGTTCGATCCCTGTAACCATATACATTGTTGGGTGTGGTGACTCACGCCCACTGGAAATCAATACCACATACCACAGTGCCAGGCGTGGTGGCTCACGCCTGTAATCCCAGCACTTGGGAGGCAGAGGCAGGAGGATTGCTGAGTTCCAGGCTTGCCTGGGCACCATAGTGAGCTCAGGGCCAGCCTGAACTACAAAGCAAGACCCTGTCTCAAAAAAAAAAAAAAAAAAGGACCAGGAAAAAGGTGTATGGAATCCATTCAGGCAGCTGGGACAGTACAGCCAAAGCCACTGTGCTGTGTGTAGCACAGGGACAGGAAGTTGTCTAGAAGCCAGAGATTTGGTTGTAGGGAACAGAGATGAGGGCCATAACTAGAACCTCTGCAGTTAAGTTCTAGTCTCCTGTGAGCCTGATAGCACAAATAAGTAGAAATGAGACTTAGAGAAGCTGATCTTGGGCCTGATCCATGCTGTTCTGCGAGGCAAAGACAAAAGACCCAAGCTTGCCACACTTCTATTCAATACATGGGGAGTAAGGAATGTCACAGGATGCTCAGAGGGCAGCAGGTTTGCACATCCTAAAACAATATGGGATCATGCAAATGAAGGTCCTAGTGCAGTTCTGCCCTGAAGCATCACAGCATGTGGGACCACTGGGGTCTCTGTTGCTACATGAGGAAAAGATAGAGTTATGTCCAGACCTGCCATAGCTGGCTTGTAGGCAGGGAAACTAGGCTTAATCATAGTTTTAACTGTGAAATTATCTTCCCTCCCCAAATTCTAGATTTGCTCCTAACACTTGGGTGAAGATGAGTTTATTAAAAGCTGAATGCAGGTACTACTAGAAATTAGAAGTAAGACTTGATTATTAATTCTGACTGAGCTAGTGTTGTAAATAAACAATTATCAGAAGATTTCCATTTCACTTAATATGTCAGATCTTTAAGCAGGAAAATTACATGATTTGTCTGTCATTTGCATGCAGCAAAAGTTGGAGTCTTTTCAACCCTAGGGTTTTTAAGCTTTTTTTTTTTTTAGACAGGGTCTCACTTTGTAGTTCAGGCTGGCCCTCAGCTCATTATGTAGCACAGGCAAGCCTGGAACTCAGCAATCCTCCTGCTTCTGCCTCCTGAGTGCTGGGATGACAGGTGTGAGCCACCACGCCCGGCACTATGGTATGTAGTATGTGGTATTGATTGCTGGTGGGCGTAAGCCACCACGCCCAGCATTGTATGTAGTTAGCAGGATCAAACTCAGGACCTTGCACTTGCGAGGCAGGCGCTGGAACCACTGAGCTAAATCTCCAGTCTTCTGTTGCTTTATTAAACCTAATACTTTTGAATACACCTGAAGCTCACATCAGAAGTAGATCTTTTAAAAAGCCCTTCAAAAAAAAAGCCCTCACCTAGGACTACTGGACTATGTGGGAAGTTTCACAGGTGGGGGAGGTTCTTTCCCACAGTGCTTGGTGGACAGCAGGGAAGGCCCAAGGGTCCGTGTGGCCACAGCAGTCCAGCTGAGTGGCCAGCAACTCCGATCCCCAGTTTGTTGCAGTTACCAGTGCTAGGTGACAAGGGGGCCCCGGGCTGGGTTCCTGTGTGACAATGTGTCTGCAATGAGCACCTAGTAACAACCCCCTCACAGAGCACACAGACTGCGTGGTCAGGAATTGGGGAGACAGCAGAGGACGATGTGGAGCCGCCACTGGGATTTGGGGGGACCCAGTCCCCAGGACCTGTTGTCCTAAGACAGGGTGGCTGGAGGAGTGGCCTGGCCACCCGGTGGGGTGTGACCGGTGAATCTGCTGAGGGTGGCTTTCAGAGCAGTCTAAAACCATTCTGTTTGCCCATTCTGCTGATCACAAGTCTATGTTCATGGGGAGGAACACTGCCTCTTTGTCTGTCTGTCCACCATCACTCCCATGGACCTCCATCCTCCAACCTTTTTCTTTTTGTACTCTGAGGCAGGGTCTCCATAAGTCACTACGTTGCCCAAACTGGGCATCGACTTGAGATCCTTCTGCCTCAGCCTCCCAGAGCACTGGGATGCCGGGCACACACAGTCGCACCTGGCTACACCCTCTCTTAAAGGGAGAGAGGCAGTCAAGGTCACCATGAAGTCCGGTGACGGGGAACCTCTCAGGGCTTCAGATATATTGAACACCCCGCTCCCGCCTCACCCGAGGTTCGCCACCACTGCTGTAGGGGAATGCTGAGGGACGCGAGACCTGCTGCAGCGCCTTCGTGAGCCACTTGTCTCTCAAATAAGCAAGAAGCCAACCACCCAGCCCGAGGGCAGCCTGCCAGACACCTGGAAGAGATGGATACAGGATACAGGAGTCGGCAGCCACGGTCTATTCTCACAGGCTTCTAATGCCAAATTTTAGGGGAACTTCAAACCTGGGCTGGGGGCGCAGCCCCTACCTAATGCTATCTCGTCTGCCGGTACAGCGTGAAGCCGTCAGCAGAGGGCGCCGGAGAGGCGCGGCCAGAGGAAGGCGCCTTCGCCTCCCTGGCACCCGGCCCTGCACAAGCCGCAGCGTAGTGGCAGACAGAGCCTGCAGAGCTGTACAGGACACGGGTCCCCACAGCCAAAGCTGTGCGCTGCGGGACAGCGGCCCCAGCACTCCCAGCACCGGGGCCTGCTGTCTCAGATTATGTGTACGTCTGGGACAAGGAACCGTCATGGTCCGGCGAGGATCATTAGCTCGTAAATGCCTCAGGAGCCGCAACCGGAGTCCCGCTCCCCTCAGGCCACAGGGGTCACCACTGTGAGAATCCCCTTCCAGTGTTTATTGGTGTGTGTTCTCAGTACACGACAGTTACACGCATCGTGGGGAGGTGATCATCATACATAACACACCTTTTTTTTTTTTTTTAAAACAGTCTCGCTTTGTAGTTCAGGCTGGCCCTGAGCTCATTGTGTAGCCCAGGAAAGCCTTGAACTCAGCAATCCTCCTGCCTCTGCCTCCCGAGTGCTGGGATGATAGGCTTGAGCCACCATGCCCAACCTTTGTGGTATGTGGTACTGACTGCCAGTGGGCATGAGTCACCACGCCTGGTACTGTTGTATGAACACACTTTAATTCTTTCATGGTCCCCAGTGCTTTGAATGGCAGAGCCAGGTGCACCACTGATGCTCCCCGCAGCCTGGTACAGAGACCCAGTCCCCAAACAAAACATTGTCAAGGCCGGGTGTGGTGATGCATGCCTGAAGTCTCAGCACTCAGTAAATGAGACAGGAGGATTGGCACAAGTTCAAGGCCAGTCTTGGCTAGACAGGAGACCCTGACTCAAAAAGCAAACAAGAAACGAGGCATGGTGGCTCACGCCAATCATCCCAGCACTTGGGAGGCAAAGGCAGGACTGCTATGAGTTCGAGGCTTGCCTGGGCTACACAGTGAGCTCAGGGCCAGCCTGAACTACAAAGCGAGACCCTGTCTCAAAAAAACAGAACAAAACAAACCCCAAAACCCAAACACTCCCCAAACTCAAAACAAATACTGTGCCTCCCAGGAGCAGCATCAGCTGCTAAAACTGCCCCTGGACGTGTGTCAGTGTCAGCAGACAGAGTGGAAACATGAGCCAGGCTATTTGGGGACTGAGAGGAGCTAAATGCTGCACCTGGGCCAGCATGGGTGGCGAGTAACCTCTCCGGCTTGAGCTGGTTTCCTCCAGTATTTACCCTCTACTGTAATTCTCATTTTTTTTTTCCTTTTGGTAGTGCCAGGGATTGAACTTAGCACCTTGACGCTGAGCTACAGCCCCCTTCTCTCTCTCCTTCCTTTTCTTCTTTCTTTCCTTCTTTCTTTTTCTTTCATTTATAATGCAAGACAGGTATAACTAAGTTGCCTTGACTTTAACTTGGGATCTTCCTGTCTCTGCCTCCCAGTGTTCTGGGGTTATAGGCAGGCACCACTCATCTAGCTTTTTCTTCTTTCTTTTTCAGTACTAGGGATTGAACTTGGGCCCTTGTGCTTATAATGTAGGCCCAGTACCACTGAGGTAAATCCCTGGGCCTCCAACTTCTTTTTTGAAACATGGTATGTATATTTTCCTGGAAACCTGACTTAATACACAGGGAAGTATAAATACGTGCCATTTCAAGAGCTAATGGTGACTTCCCACATTGTGTGGCAGACTATATTCAGTGACACTACTTAATATATCTTAAATCGAGTTCCTTAGCTGAGTGTCAACATAAATAGTTCAGTTCTAAAGAGTTCCTCCACTCAGTGAGACCGTCTCTAAACAGAAAATTAAGAAAGGGCTGGGGCTAAAGCCTGGCAGCAAGGCTGGGGCACAGGCCTCCCTTACTCCAACATCTGCACAGATGAGCACATCAGGGCCCCGTGAGCTGGCTATAGCCAGGGCTGGAAGAATTCCACAGCGACAGTCGTATGGCCTGACAAGAGATTGGCCTCTCTGTCCTCCTCCTCCACATCGCTGTCATCAGACTGAACCAAGGATGAGCCACGAGCTGCATCCCCAGCCCTTTTTATTTTTTGAGACAAGGTCTCGCTTTGTAGTTCAGGCTGGCCCTGAGCTTACTATGTAACCCAACTAACCCTCAAATTCACCAGTCCTCCGCCTCTGCCTCCCAAGTGCTGGGATTACAGAGTTGAGCCACCAAGCCTGCCGTCTGTGGTATGTGGTACTAATTGCTGGTGGGTGTGAGTCACCACGTCTGGTATTGTTGTTATGTGGTTACCAGGAATTGAAGCAGGGATCTTGCACTTGCTAGGTAGGTGCCTGAACCACTGAAGATTTATCTCCAGCCCCTTTTTATTTTTATTTATTTTTTTTGGGAGACAGGGTCTCGCTTTGTAGTTCAGGCTGGCCCTGAGCTCACTATGTAGCCCAGGCAAGCCACCGCGAACTCAGCAATCCCCTTGTCTCTGCCTCCCGAGTGCTGGGATGACAGGCGTGAGCCACCACGCCCGGCACTGTGGTATGCGGAGGTGTTGATTGCTGGTGGGCGTGAGTCTCCACGCCCAGCATTATATGTGGTTTCCGGGGATCGAACTCAGGACCTTGTGCTTGCGAGACAGGCACCGGAACCACTGAGCTAACCCTCCGGCCCCCCTTTTTATTTTTTGAGACAGGGTCTTGCTAAGCTGTGCAGACTGGTCCCAATCTCCTGGCTATTTGCAGCTGTGCCTCAGCCTCCCTGGTTGGTCACCTTGTATGAGTGACCTCAGAGACCTGGGCTCCTGGTTGCTGGGGCTGGAAAGAGCCAGCAGAGACTGCAGCTCTCACATTCAACCAACTGTCACTGGCAGTAAGGCCACCACCAGAAAGGATGCTGTCAGGGTTTAGCCCCACAGCGCCCCCAGTCTCCCACGGCAGAGGCGGGGCTGTTGGAAGGTGACTGTCCAGGGTGCACACCTGCCGGCACTGCTGGGAGGGACCCTCGAGGGGCAGAGCCTGTCACCAGTGGGATTACAGGGACTGACCCCATTCCTGTCCACATTCCCCCGCCCCCCCACCCTCTGTGGTGCTCTGCTTCTGTGGGCCAACCATGGACTGAATGCTTTGGAACCATGAGCCAAAGTAAGCCTCTTCCTTGGGGTTGGCATTCCGAGGTGTGAGCACAGCCAGGAGCCAACATGGCAGCAGACAATCTGAAAAGAAACAGACTCCACAATGCCTGTGTGAGGGGAAAACTCCTCCTTGCTGTAGCGCTTGCTCCTCACACAGACCCGTGTGAGACAGTTTCTTGATACATTTCCCATCCATGGCAGTTGGGGGGAGACAGACAGACATCCAAGATGGAGCCCAAGCCTTAGTGGCAAAAAAGGTGGCCAAGGACCTGCTGTGACTGGAAAATGGGCTGAGCAACTGGAGCCAGAGCTGTGTGGACACCACTTGCTGCTCCCGCTGCAGCAGCATCCCCGCTGCGAACAGAGGGACCTGCTGCTCAGCCTGGTCCCATGCTTTGTGCTTTGTGGCATCGGCATTCCTGTTGTCTGCCCCTGAAGCCAAGAGCACCCTCCAGTCATGAGTCAAATATCTCTCCACAGTGGCTCATACCTGTCATCCCAGCACTGTGGGAGGCCGAGGCAGGAGGATCCAAAGTTCAAACTCAGTCTGGGCAACTCTGACTCAGTGAGAGCCTATCTCAAAGTAAACAATAAAAATGGCCTGGAGGGGCCAGAGATTTAGCACAGTGGTTCCAATGCCTGCCTAGCAAGGGCCCTGGTTCGATCCTCAGTAACCACATACAACAATACTGGGCAGTGACTTGCACCCACCAGCAATCAGTACCACGTACCACAGTGCTGGGCGTGGTGGCTCACGCCTGTAATCCCAGCACTCGGGAGGCAGAGGCAGGAGGATTGCTGAGTTCCAGGATTGCCTGGGCTACATAGTGAGCTGAGGGCCAGCCTGAACTACAAAGTGAGACCCTGTCTCAAAAAACAAACAAAGAAAAAAACAACAGCCTGGGGATGTAGCTCGGTGTAAAGGCCCTGGGTCCAACTGCCCAAACAAAGCTCTAGTCACTGGCATACATCCAGTGGGGGCAAAGTGGGGTGACTGAGGCCGCGGGCCACCTGACCTTGGGTGATGCAGACATGCACTCCTGGGGCAGGAAGCTCCCTAAGGCAGGAGACGGGAAGAGGGGCTTCAGTGTCCAGTTCCCTCTCCAAGCTCAACAATGGAACAGGCCATCCACTCCCCATCTGCAGGGCTGACGCGCTGTGGCTGAGGCTGGCTGGACCCTGCCCAGAGCTCGTCACCTACACAATGCCCTGTCAGACCTTCAGGTAGGTTGTGGGGCATTGCGCACCATGCCATGTGCACAGTGTGCCCTGCTGAGCAGTGGCAGCCACCTCACCAGCAGCAGGCTGCATCAAAGTGTGAGTTTCACTGACCCAGAGCCAATACCAGGAGGGAGGAGACCCCATCTGTGTGGACCCCATGTTCACAGGACACGGAGGGCAGCAGTGCATGGTTCTCTTCCCCTGTGGTTCCCAACACAGCTGTGGCCCCCAGACTTATTCTTGGGGTTCAAAACCCTCCTGGCTGTGACCTCATCTCACTGGGCACCCACCCTCGAGGAGCTCCCTGCCCACCACTCCCCTATCATCCTGTGTTCCTATCTCTGCTGACCCACAGCGCCCCCTGCAGCTTTTCCTTGGCTGATTCCACACTACTTGGTAGTTTCAGATCTTTATTTTAAAAATTCTTATAGAAGGTCAAACCTTCGTTTGAAAGCAAGAGGTTTAATATATGAATCCATGGTACTCTCAGGAATGCTGCCCAACCGACAAGCCACCTTTCCCGCCGGTGCTGCAGTCACCCTCAGGATCACCTGCCACTTTTACTGTTCACTTGGGACTAGGGATGGGATGGCCATGACGCAAGGTGCGGGGAGGCTGACAGTGACGATGGCCTGCAAGAGCTCACAGTCTAATGGTAACTACTGAGTAAACTGAGGCACGGGGTGGTAATGACTTACTGCTGAGGTAGAGCGCGAGGTGCTTGGACAGGGGACAGCTCAAGGGAGGGCAGGATGAGGCCCCGACAGAGGGGAAGGCCACACACTAAGGCGCGACAGGACGCTGAGCCCGGGCTCCAGCATCGCTGGGACTGGAACAGCCATCACTACACTTCTGTGCTGGCCCCAAGCCTGGCGCCCACAGCCACCAGGGCCCCAGGAAGAAGGCAGATGGCACCCAGCAGAGACTGCGCCCTGTGACTCTCGTGGGGCAGGCAGGGCCGACTACGGAGAACTCTGACCTCGCCCGGGAGTCTAATAAGTTAAGAACTGAGGACACAGGGCCTGCTGGCCACTGTTCACCACAGTACATGATCTCTTACGTGGTATAGGGGTCACAGGACACGTTCATAGGAACCAAAACATGATACA
>PVIC010028932.1:0-22875 GCA_004025085.1 Thryonomys swinderianus
CGCCTGCCTTGCAAGCGCAAGGACCTGAGTTCGATCCCCGGTTACCACATATAATGCTGGGCGTGGTGGCTCACGCCTGTAATCCCAGCACTCGGGAGGCAGAGACGGGAGGATTGCTGAGCTCGCGGCGGCTTGCCTGGGCACCATAGTGAGCTCAGGGCCAGCCTGAACTACAAAGCGAGACCCTGTCTCCAAAAAAGCAAAAAAAAAAAAAAAAAAAAAAAAAAAAAGAATTAAGGCAGGAGGCTATTCAGAAAGACATTTCAAGATGCAGTGAGAAGTCATGAGATCAGGAGTTAGACTTATTGCTAACATGGATGTGGCACTGTAAGAAGCAAGAAGAGGAGCTACGTCACTTGCGTGTTTTGGTCCAAATTTATGATGCAGAATAATAAACAACTTCAGATTCCTGTTTTTAAGTAGTACAATGTTTGCTGGATATTTATATTTGTTCATTTGTACAGTGCATTCTCAGAACATTTAAAATTATTTTCTCTGGGCTGGAGATTTAGCTCAGTGGTTCCAGTGCCTGCCTAGCAAGTGCAAGGTCCCTGGTTCGATCCCTAGTAGCCACATACAACAATACTGGGTGTGGTGACTCACACCCACCAGCAATCAGTACCACACACCCCAGTGCTGGGTGTGGTGGCTCACGCCTGTCATCCCAGCACTGGGGAGGCAGAGGCAGGAGGATCGCTGAGTTCGAGGCTTGCCTGGGCTATATAGTGAGCTGAAGGCCAGCCTGAACTACAAAGCGAGACCCTGTCTCAAAAAAAATTTTTTTTATTTTGTTTGCAAACTGTAGAATATACTCTTGATCCATCATTTTCAATCAACTGATCATTTTGGGTGTGGATCTGAAGCCAAAGTAGATTTGTGATAAGATGATGTTTATAAGGAAATGGAGGTCACAGTCAATTTAACTGGGAACAAACTGAATCCAAGGACACTAACTACACTGTTTTTAGTAAGAACAACCTGAAATGATTATTTAAAATGGGACACCTGTCTCGTTCCTACCACTCTTATATTCTTTCTGGACTTTATTTGAGGCCGAGACATCTGCATTTTTAACCAGCACCTCCAAAAGATTCTGATGCACATGAAATATCCAGGAGAGTTGCAAAATGTCAGTGTAGCTAATTTTGGCCAAAACAAATGCCCTTCCTGCCACTGATGTCACCAAACACACCAGTAAGATAGGACAGGTCACGTTTGCTTCTGGCAATATCTCAATAAAATCAGCAATTGGGATGCTTCACCTATGTCTGCTCAACATGTGTCCATCTCCTTCCTGCTTATAAAGGCTCATAGCTGTCAGGGTACACATTGTACAGTTATTATTAACAACCCCCAAATAATTTCAAGTCTTTTAATACTCACTGTTTCTTTTGGTTTTATGAGACAGTTAATGAAGTTTCACTTTCCTTAGAGAGAAACCCTTGGAGCTAATAGGGTCTTGTTGGGCTGATTAGTGGCAGAAATGAGTAGTTTCGTCAAAATAAGTAGCAGGAATCAGAGACTGTCCTGAAGGTGATCTGTCCCTTCAGCCATCCGCGAAGACACGGGGTTCCCACGCCAGGCTCACATCAGGGTCATCCTGCGAGACTCTGAAAGTCCTGAGTCCCAACTCACCCTCCAGACTCTGCTAGAAAACAGGCATCGGTATGTTTTAAAGCTCCCAAGTGATACCGAAGTCAGCGGAGGCAGGAAGTTCTTGACGGAGAGCTTCTGCCAGAGGCCGATGTACTGTGAAGCTAATGAAGCGCCCGTCTCAGGGATCTTTCTTTTCACCTGGATGGCTTGCAAAGACCTGTATTTAAATACGTACCTGCAGCTGTGGTTTGCTTGTCTCAAAACAGTCCTTTGGGACACCAAGAAAAGTCAGACACTAAGGTGAGACTGGACGCACTGAAGGGTGGTTGAGGGAAGGACAAAGGGAGACGGGGCAGGATACGGTGGAGAATATGGTTAGACAGTAAAGGGAAGGAATCAGGAAGGAGAACTGGACAGCAAGAGCGCCAGGCCATCGGGAAGCTCGTAAAGGCAGGAGGCCAGTGGGACTGCTGAGCAGAAACCCAGAGGCCGGAGCACAGCCGTGCGGGGCCGTCCCGGCGGGGCCAGCGCGGCCACCCGCCCTCTGGGGCGCCGGCAGCAGCAGCTTCTCTGGGCGGGAGATGAATGGCACCTTCTGCAGCCACCAGTCCCAGCTCCATCACTCCCCGCCCAAGGTGGATCTCGCGCCTCCTCTGGACGCTGGCTGGGCTGGAGAGGACGGGCCCGATCCCACAGCATCAGCCTGAGCCTGGACAGCGCCCCCTGGCGGGCCACACGCGCAGCGCTGGTGAAGCAAAACTCACTGAGAAATCTTGGCTGTGATGAGGAAGTGTTTTCCCCCCAGTGAACAAACACTGCGTGAACGAGCCCACCCGGGCTGGGATCCGCCTGCCAGCGCCGTCTTCAGGGACCTGCATTTAGGAGAGCAGGTGAGACTGAAATGTATTCCTTGTGCTAATCACGCAGTGATTTTCACTAAATGTGCTTTTCTCCATGCCAAGCACGGTGCAGCATTCAGTATGCAGGACCCGAGTTTTGGTCTCAGAAAGTTTATTTATTTATTTTGAGACAGGGTCTCGCTTTGTAGTTCAGGCTGGCCCTGAGCTCACTATGGTGCCCAGGCAAGCCGCCGCGAACTCAGCAATCCTCCTGCCTCTGCCTCCCGAGTGCTGGGATGACAGGCGTGAGCCACCATGCCTGGCAGGAAATTTTTTATTTTAATGTAAGGGAGAGAAGCCAAAAGCTCATGCGTGTAGAAATAAATAAAATGATCAGAACTCATAATAAATGTTCAAAAAGAACACACAAAAAAAACCTGCCAAGATAGAAATAAATGGGATTGAGATAAGGTTGTCACAGAAAAACCTCGTTGAAGTGGGAAGAATTTAAACAGAGGACTGAATTTTGAGGTCGGCACAGGGCGGGGAACAGGAGGAGTCTTCCGCGGGGGCCTCAGTGTGCTCAGTGCTCCCTAAAGCCGGTGTGCTAGAGCACGCTCAGCAAGGTGAACCCACACACAGAGTGGTTCTAGACAGCTGCAAGGTCACACTGACCTCGGGTGCCGTGGGAGAGTTTGCGTTGTCCTTTCAATCTGAAGAGAAGTCATGGCAGATTCACCCTGCTGTGTGGCGGAATTTATTTCTCCTATCTGACTGTATCTTGGTACCTGCTATCCAACCTCTGACTATCTCTTCTACGCTCTGTAACCTCTAGGAATTACTCTTCTTTTCCTTTCTTTTATCAGATCAACTGTTTTTTTTGTGCAAGGCTCTAAAATCGTACGCCGGAGAAAAGGGGCAGCTCTTTAATGAGTGACGGAGGGCAGGTAGACATGCAGAGGCAGAACCTGTTTCTCATCCTACATTCCAGCCAAATCAGCTCAGAATGGATCAGCGACCTCAGTGTGAGGCTGGTAACTACTTAAAAGCCATAGTAAATACAATTTAAGACATTAGTATCAGCAATAATGTTGGTGAGGAGACACCAAAAGCAAAAATAGATAAGTGGAATTATATCAAACTAAGCAGCTTCTGTACAGGAGAGTGGCCAAGAGAGTACAGAGGCAGCCTGTAGAATGAGAGGAATATTTACCAGCCGCTCAGCTGACAAGGGATTGCCCCCCAGAATAATAAAAGATTTCAAAAAAGCTAAAGGAAAACTAAAATAAAAAATCAAACAAAAACCCAACTAATCTGATTGAAGTAGGAGCCAATGATCTGTTTAGACATTTCTCCACAGCCAGCCTCTTTTTCGGTAGATGAGAAACTTACTGTCAAAGAGATAAAATGACTCATTCAAGCAAGATTGTCGATCTAAGAGGGTCAGGCCGCGAGGAATGTGTGGGCCTTAGGATCTCAGCACTCACCAAAGACAAACAGTAGAGAAAATGGAAATCACTCTATGCCACTTTATTTAGAGTAAGTTAGGCTTTCGTACAAACTCGTTCCCCTTTCAGGATGAACTGGACGGTGGGCTGGCCAGGATCACGTCCACAGGCATTTGCAATACTGAGTGAATAGGAGTAACATAGACGTGGGTGTTTCTGTACTTAGCTGCTGCTGGCAATGTTGATTTCTTGTCACCGTTTCCATTCATTGCCCCTCTCCTTCTCCACTGGCTCTGTGAGGGATTCTTCATCCATGAATTAAATTCCCTTGTGTTCAGAGTCAGTTGAGCCAAACCTAACTATGAGAGTTGCCTTTCGGACAATTGAGAGGCTATGTTCATGCTGTGGTTTGCAGCGGAACATAGGAGTCTGGGACGTTTGTGTTACAAATCTCAGAGAGGGTGCAGAGTGGCTCTGCAAAGAGTGAAACTGGTCGTGTGAAGAAGGGAAAGCCTGCAGGGTGAAGCCGAAAGGCAGGATCCGCACAATGAGTGGAAAAGCGCTCTACCGCACCCTACACTCATCCATCCACCCAACGCACTCAGAAAGGAAAACAGTAATTGGAAGTTCAATTTGAGAACTTTCTGCAGCAGTGACATTCAAATCAAGGCCTCGCAGCTTCAGGAGCACGAGGGCAGGTGTTCCGAGCAGAGAGGCCAGAAGAAACCTGGCACGCTGGTGAGCCACACAGGAAGAAGCAGCTGGAGTCTGAGGGCGGCGCTGGGGAGAGGTTGCGACAGGCGCTCTCGCCGTGCGGGGGCACAGCGAGCCCGCTGACTTCAGCCGGACTGCGGGAGCCTCAGCTCCGTCTGTGCAGGGCCCTCCCGAGCGGCCCGCGCTCCTGACGAGCCACAGACACAGCCGGAGGCCGCGTGACTCCGAGAGTCCTGGCTAAAGCATCAAGCAGAGGTCCCGGACGGGGAGCAAGGACGAGTGGAACTCACGGCGCGTTGAAGCCCACAGCTCCTGTCCTCCGACAGACACCCCCGGTGCGGGCATTTCAATTTCTTGGACTGTTTTCCTATGGTGAATTTTAAATGCAATAAATCTTAGCGTTTTAGAGGTTGTGAACAACAACAGAATGGTGTTCAGAGCAGAGGCCGCGTAGATCGTGTGGCGTGTGGTTTAAGGGCATGGGCTTATGTCCAGTGCTCTCAACCTGAGGTTCAAATTTCCCTTCTAAATGTATGTCTAATAATCTTCCACTCCAGCGGCTAGAAACTTGGGGTCTTGTCAGTTCGCTTTTTCCAGGCACAGGAACGCTGCCCCGTGGTGCTTGTCAAATGTTGGCTGCTTTGGGTCTGTGAGTGAATTCCTGGCGCTGCCCGAGAGTAGGAGAAAGAAGTGAGGAGCCCCTGAGGGCAGTCAGGCCACAGACCTCCATTCCTGGGGAAAGCGGGCAGCTGCCCTCCCTCTCTTCGTGCTTCCCTGAGGCTCTGCTCTGGCCGTTTCTCTTCTCCTTCAAGGCTGCCTTTGATCTTCATTTGACCTGATCTTTCCCTGTAGAACGTTGTGACAGATGATTAGTGGCCTTGCCCTCGCCTGCGTCTGAGACGGCAAAGCTTCGCTCTGAGACAGCCAGCTCCGGGCGGAGGCTGCTGACACAGTCCGCTGGCCCCGAGTGCAGAGCTCATCGCCATCGGCAAAGTCAGGCGCAGCCAGTCCCAGAGCGCGAGGCGAACAGGGACCAGTTTACAAAAGCTGACCGAAGAAACATGTGCCAGACAGCAGCACATCCTTCTGTGCTGATCGCAGGGAATCTAGAAAAATCTTTGCATGATCTCGAGGTCCTGGAAACTGCCCATTAAAGACAAGACCCCTGCCCAGAAAACACTAGAATGAAAAAGGAGAGTCTTTTCTGATTGCTTTGGTTCCCAGGTTTCAGTCTGAGTTCTCTGCAGTTTTAAACATCCACACGGTGAAGCTGTCTGGAGAGAGATCGTGGCAGTGCTCCAGAAAGAGGTCTGGACTCACAGTCAGCCAGTGGCCGTCACTCACTGCTGCGGTCGCAGCACATTCCTTGTACCGTGGTGAACGGAGCGCGGAGCCGCCCAGAGCGTCCTTCAGCTATTGCGGAGTCTGTCCTGAGTCCTGCTGCAGACAGACTTGTCTCATCGGCCTCTTCGACATGGTTGTAGCTTTTATCTAGATGGCTCCTCCAAAGCCCCGTGGACGCATAGGTAGGGCGTTTGGAGGGGGCTGGAACATGGATGTGCATTACTGGATTAAGGTACGCCATGACTGGATTTGACCACTGATTGGTTTACCATGGTTCTGAGATATGACAGAAAGGAGACAAAGAAATAGAAGTTTTAAAATGTATACTTCCTGGGCTTTGGGAAGCAGCGGTAGGGATCAAATTCATGACCTTGTGCTTGCAAAAGGCAGATGGTGGCACCACTACGCTAAACCCCTGGTCCCTAAAAATTGTCCTTCAAAGAAAAAACAGGGCCGTTTATTTATTATTTTTCCTTCTCACAAAACAGCAAATCTTAGCATCTCCCTTTCAGCTCCAAACAAGTCTGGCCATTCACTTTTACTTGCAAATGGTCCTCTTTCGGCATTTCCCATATGAATAGCTCATTAAGGTTGGGCCATCCTCTAAGACCAAGACTCAGACTCCGTCAAAAGCTGTAGTTTATCTAATTCCACAGATGTCTGCCTCCCAAAACACATAAATGATCCACGTTTCCCAAATGTGTTGTGACTCATTACTTTGAATTCCCGCAGTCCACTCTTGGCTTTGTCCTGTATCTCTCCCTCTAATAAATCTTCCTCATATCCCATTTACTAATACATCCTTAAAAAGTCCTTTCTCCACAGTCAGAGTCAGTAAACGTACATACTTACTTTAAAGAAATGGGTTAATTTCTTTATTTCAGCCTGGACCCTCAGGCCCAGCCTGTGACAGTTCTGAGTATGGCTGAATGGATTTATGGAAGGCAAGGTCCATGCTAAGTATTAGTGGCACCAACCAATAAGCTTATAGCCTGAGTGGAATAAAAAGGGAAAGGAAGGCTTGCTGCTGGTTGCCTCCTGCTTGCACACCCTGAAATATTTCTCCTTTGTTTTGCCCTTTTGTAATGCTCTCCTGCCTTGCAGCCAGCAGGCTATGGAGTGAAACTTATACAAGCTGTGAACTACAATAAACCTTTCTTCTTTAACTTGTGGATGTCAGGCATTTTTCCCAGCGAAAAGAAAAGTCATTAAGGCAGATTTTGGTACCAGAGAAGTGGGGTTGTTCCTGTGATGCAGTCTGACACTGTGGTTCAGAATCCTTTGGAACTGGCTTGCAGGAGAAGTTTGGAGATGACAACTGATGAAACAGTTTCCATTCTGGGGCTGTGAGGAGAGCTTGAGAGATTCTGGTCAGACCTCAAAAGATCGGAGCATGGGCTGCAATGCAGCCAGAGGGGAGCAGACTTCACGGCGTTTCAGTCTGGAAGGAGGACTGCGTGAGCAGCTGGACTCCAGGCCTTGTGTGTTAGGTTCCAGCTGAAAATCCACTTACACTTCTCCCATGTCCAGAGATATTTCATGAGACTGAGCTTAGGGCAGGGGACTGATTAATTGAAGACATTTCAAGGCTGTCTAATGTTGAGGCAGTGACATGGCTGTTGCCCAGCAGAATCCTTGGATCTAATCATAGAATGGAAGGTCCTGGAAAGTAATTTTAAAAGTCTTGAGCGGGGTCAGAAAGGAACCGCCAGAAAAGTTACAGTGTGCAGAGAGGGAACAGATTAACACTACAAAGCCAAGTACTTTAGAACAGGACAATAGAAAAGACAGCCTGAGGGCGTCACAAGAACCAGCAAGACTCTACCTATTCCAGCCACCAAATTGTGTGGAGGAAGGAGGGTCTTTGCTTTCAGAAAAGAGTCCCGGGACAGCATGTTCCAGAACTGCGGGGGCTCAGTGAACTTGTTCCTTTAGATTGGGTTCAGAGTATTGCAGACAGCTAAGTTGGTTAGAAATTCTGATGGCAGGACTGGCCCATGAGGAACCAACATGGCGGATGATTGGGACCCATTCACTGAAGGTTGGCACTGTGAAGGAAGAGAAACGTGTACATCAGAGTACTACTCCTAGGGAGAAACAGCAGTGACTGATATTCTAAGTAGGTATCAGTCACCTGGCGGGGGGCACTAGACCTTAACCCATCCTCCCAGGAAAGATCCCTGACTGGAAGTCTTTGTACACTTGATGCCTGACTTCTCCTTGGGTCTCTCATGTAATCAGTACTACCTAAGTGACTATATTTCTCATAATCTCATTGGTTGATCATAGTTTTGTTCTACCTCAAGTCCAGCTTTTGATTTCTCATTGGACCAGTATTACCTAAGGAACTGTACTTGCAGTCTTACTTGTTGACTATAGTTTTGCCCCTTCTTGAAACTGCCTTGAACTTGTGGCTTTACGCTATGAAAAGCACCCTGGGGTTGGGCTCGAGGGTTGTCTCAGTGGTTCTGGCGCCTATCTCGCAAGGTCCTTAGTTCAATCCCCGGTAACCACATACAGTGCTGGGCATGGAGACTCACACCCACCAGCAATCAATGCCACATACCACAGTGCCGGGCGTGATGGCTCACGCCTGTCATCCCAGCACTCGGGAGACAGAGGCAGGAGGATTGCTGAGTTCGAGGCTGGCCTGGGCTACATAGTGAGCTCAGAGCCAGCCTGAACCACAAAGCGAGACCCTGTCTCAAAAAACAAAAAACAAAAAACAAAACAAAACAAAAACACCCTGGGAAGCAGAGTCCAAGGAAAACCTACTCTCTGGTCTTCCTCTGTCTCTGTTAGACAGAAGCTTTCTTTCTTTCAGTACATTTTTTCTACTCTCAGCCTCTGTTGTTCCTAGAATTCATTGTTTGATTTTAAAGAACACGAACTCGTGTTTTGGATATCTAGCAGGTGTGAGAGTCACAGCAGTCCCCCCGTATCGATAGTGGCCAGTAATCCAGGCACAGCCCCTACAGCCAAGCGGAAAGAAGCCTTACTAACACCCCAGCCGGCGGCGGACCGTGGCGCTGTGCGGGTGGTGCGTGCGTCATGTAAGACGTACGGGGTCAGGAAGACCTCCTCGCGGGACTCAGAAGGCTTCAGAGACCAGAGAGGGCCCTGAGAGCACAGTGTGTGTCGCTGCGAGGGTAAAGCTGGAAGTGCGGTGGGGACCCGAGGGAGTGGGGAGCCAGGCACGTGCGTGAGAAAGGCGGCCAGGAGGGAGCAGAGCCCGCGCAAGAGAAACGCGGTGCGGACGACAGCCAGCCAGAGCCTTTCCGTACATCAAAGGAAACGCAATGAAAAGGCGGCCTCCGAATCAGCAGGAAGCATTTTCACCGTGTGTCTGATAGGGGATTAATATACAAGGTATTCAAGGAACACTAACTCAGCCCAAATGCAAGCGATTCACTTTAAAATGGGCAAGAGATCTAAACAGACCTTTTTTCCTAAGAAGGCAGCACGTTTATGAAAATGTTCACTTCACTAATATCAGGAAAATAAACATCACAACTAGAGTGAAATAATCACTTCACACCTGTTAAGAAAAATCAGAAGCTAAGTGGTGGTCAGGGCAAAGAGAAATGTTATCGGAAATGTAAGTTACTATAGACATCAGAGAAAAGAGTGGAGCTTCCTCAGGAAATCAAAAACAGAACTATCACATAACCCAGCTGTTTCATTCGGGGTGTGTAGCCGTTTTCGGACAGATCCACCGAAAGGAAAGTTGGAAGACGTGTCTGCACTCATGCTCAGGCCATGGTACTCACACAAAGTACAGAAACAACCCAGGCTTCATGGGTGGATGCTGTGTATGGAAAATGTCACACGTGTGCGCACAGACGCACACACACATGCTCACATATACACACACTGGAATTGCCTTTGACCTCATAAGAGAAAGAAATTCAGCAGTTTGCAACAGCATGGATAAAACTGGAGAACTTCAAGTGGACTAAGCGAGGTATAGAGTCAGATGTGGCACAGCTTCACCTATGCCGAGGGTAGAAAGTGAAAACGTCAAACCTAGCGACCGACCAGAGAGCAGTGAGGCTGTGGGGGGCGGGGAGGGGCAGGGGGAATAAAAGGACAGAAAGATTAACTAGTTCACTCGGACAGTCATTTCATAATGTATGTGTGTATCCAAGTATCAGTATACTCTAAATATTTAAGCTTTGTAATTTGTCCGTCCTATCTGAGTAAAACTGAGAGAAAGACAGCAGTTCGACCTCATCACAATAGCCCCAGAGACTTTACAGCGCCAAGAGCCTAAATCTCCAAGAAGGGGACCCTTATTCACGGGGTGCCCAGTGAGCTTTCCTGGGTCATGTCCGTGGCCGGACACGTCCTGGGGACAGGTTGCCCCCCGTGCCTGCTAAGTTGTCGCTCCTCTTTTGAAGCATAGGTCACGTGCTCCCCAATTATTTTGAAAAACCTCAAAGTTTGTTCTCTTTCCCAGAAACCCTCCATGTCTGTTGACTCTGAAAGGGACAGAAAGACATGTTAGTTGCATTTTGCAGAGGGCTGAGCCGAGGACAGTTTGGAGTTCGCATATGAGCTGGTGGCTGTCTGCTTCCTGAGGAGATGAAGAGCTTAGTTCTGAGCAAAAGATGATTTACGCTCTGTCTTGCAAATGACAAAAGAAAAAAAAAATCCAAGGAAGTGGATTTGCAAAGACTGAGTAGAAACGAAGGCCTGGGAGCGTGTAGCAGCGGAGCAGGACCCAGGCGTGTGCGGCCTCCCTCGCCATCGGCGGCGACTGTGCCACCGACGCTCAGCCTGGTCGGGTAGAGCGTGGAGAGTGACCGTGCGTTTCTCCTGCCCGCAGAGACCTTGTGTTACGTGCAACAGCAGTAAGACAAGAACAGAGGATGCTGTGACCGAAGCGCTCGTGCTGTTGACCGACTTGGATGAAAACAAATCGAGTTCCTGAGACAAGGGTCACCCTAAACTTTCCCTGTGTACAAGATATCCCAGATATTTCATCGTGGTAGGAAAGTAACACAGAGGTTAAAAAAAAGAAGAAAAAAGCTCCTACAATGTGTGTTATTAAGACAAATGGAGCTCGGTCTAGTCCGGGAATTTTGAAAATAGTGCAGAATACACATGGTGTCATCAAACCCAAGGCAAGAGAAACTGTGTTTCGCGGCGCTTCCCGTACCCTCCTGCTCGCGCGTGGCTCCCAGAGACGTCTCGCTCATTTTCGCGCCGGCCGGACGAGCTGACCGTGGCCCAGGGGGAATCGCAAGGACGGCAGCCTGTAGCTCTCGAGGTTTCTGAAGACTCCTGTAACAATTACCACCAACGGAGTGGCTTAAAACTAAATTTGTCACAGTTCAGGAAGCCGCATGTCCAAAATCAATACCTCAGAAGACTCAGGAGAATCATTTGGAGTTTCTCTCTTAGCTTCTGGTGGCTGCTAGTAATCCTCAGCGTTGTTTGGCTTTAGGGACACGTCACCCCAATCTCTGCCTCCAAAGCGTGTCACACTGGCCTCTCTGTATGTCCCCGGGGCCCTGTCCCTTTTTAAAATAAGGACCCCTCCGAGTGGACTTAGGGATCACTCGAAGTACGACCTTACCTATGTCCTTAAGTACTTACATCTGCAAAGACCCTGTTTCTAAACGAACTCACCCTTTCAGGTCCCAGGCGGGATGAAAATTGAGAGGACATTATTCAGTTCACTGCAGTAGCTTTCCGCGAGGGCTCCGCGTCGGGCGGTGGTCCGGCTGAGCTCACGGGCCCGGGAGCTAGATTCTGGCAGAACAAACACAGAACCTGAGAGCCCGTGCGGCCGCTTTCAGAACCGAGAGCGTCACTCCAGACACTGTCCTGACCACAGCGCGGCACGGGGCGGCCGGATTCCGGCAGCGGGACGGGGGTGCCCAGCGCGTCCGAGGGCGGGAGACGCTGCCAGGGCTGTCTTCACGGGCCTCCACGCCTTCGCTCTCCGTAGCTGATCCAGGCGATTCCACTGTGCCACTTCTAAACAAAATATCCTTCCTGTGGGTTAGCTTATCGCCAGATGAGCCAAGATGTCTGGGGAGGTGCCTCGTGTTATGTAAGTTGTTTCAATTTCAAAGAGAAAGTGAGTGCTGGAGCCGGTCAGCCGGGATCTTTGAGCTCCATCCGGGAACACAGTGCTGCTGCCAGGGTAGCTGCTTCGCATATCACAAAGATAAGCTGCTTCCGTAGAAGCTACTGGAGAAAAAGGCTTCATGCAACTCACAGGCAGTGCAAACTGCCTGTGAAAAGTTCCTTTGCTGAAATTTCTGGAAATATTAACCATCTTCCAGCAAAATTGAAAATAATGTCCACATTTAGAATGATACATTGGGACACACTTTTATACATTAACATTGTAGAAAATATGGGATTCTAACAGAATAATGAACAGATAACCCTGCACTGTAGATGTGTCCATTACGCTAATTAAAACGTAGTATAGGCACAGCTTTTTAATTACTTTCCATCATTGCTACAGTCAGTGAAGCTAGTTTTATTACCCACTATAATGTCTCACTTGTAATAAATCTTCATAAAACCTGAAAAGAGTGTCTAACTCTGAAATCCCAGTGACAGGCATCCCATGGAGCAGAACAGAATGCACAGATGAGCTTTATTTGCTGGTTACCTGATAAGACACACAGTGTAAATAAAACAAGACCATGTAAAATTTATCTTATCTTTTTATCTTTATTTGACTATTTTTTAAAAACCCAATATATTTTTAATTTTTTATTAGTAACAACCACTTGAGTGGAGGATTCGAAGCATGGATTGAGGCTTGAGAACCCTAGGGAACAGGTCGGAGGTCCTGGGCCCTGGTTTGGGTCTGCAGCTTTCCAGCTGGTCTTAGGCCTTATGCAAGGCGCCGAAACGCCTGAACCTTATTTGCTTTAGTTGCATGAAGTGATCAGTTCAACTTCTCTGCTTTCTCCGCAGACAATGCAAGTGCTTTGCAAACTATAAATCTCTAAGCAGATGGGAGGGAAGGAACTGATGAAACAGTAAATGAAACTGTAGAGACCAAAAAGAATCAAAGGTAGTTCTGCACATTCATCTCTTTAGTCATTTTGTACTTAGTGAGTGTCTTGTATGCGCCAGGCCCTGTGTTGAGGGCTGGAGATGAGGGGTGAAAACACACGGGAGCCCCCCACGGCCCCTGAAAGCGAGGAGATAAACAAGAAGCAAAAATAATAGTAGCCCTACAGGAAGTGCTATAATGCAAGAGAACAGGGCCGGGTGAGAGAAAGGAGGAGGGTGCTGGCCGGGGAGTGTCCCTCCACGGGGCCCCAACCTGCAGAGAGCAGCGGCCCGACCCGCACACACAGGGCTCTGCACAGGGGCCCGGAGCAGAAGGCAGCTCCGGGGAGACGCGCCGCGGAGGCGGGACGAGGAGAGCAGTGAGTGCGGGAAGCGTGGGCGCCTCCTGGGCAGGCGCGGGCCCTGAGCAGGGCGTGACGGGCTTCGCGCTGCGAGAGGCTTGTGAGGGCCCGACGTGGAGCGAGGAAGCCGGGGCCGGGGAGGGCGCGGACAGCCCGGGGCAGAGGCTGTCAGGAGGGCGGCGGGCGCTGAGTCAAGGCACGCGCTCGGGGCAGATGGCAGAGTTTGTGGTAGACTGCCTGTGAGTCACCGTGCCCGGTATTGTTGTATGAGGTTACCATGGGACCTTGTGCTTGCTAGGCAGGCGCAGGAACCACTGAGCTAAATCTCTGGCCCCTCTGTTTCTATTCTTTCTATGTTAAAGAAGTAAATCATGCAGCTCACCATGGTGCAGTCAGTGGGAACCCTGAACTTGTTTTCCTGCAACTGGACAGTCCTGTCAACTCCCTTGTCACTCTGGAGACAGCCACCAGATGCGGCGTGGTTGTCCCTGGCCACTCACTGAGACGGTTTTGATCTGAGTCAGCAAGCACATGGTTTCTTCTGGGCTCTGCGCGGTTGACTCCCTCTGCCAGTGCTCACCTGCAGCTGCAGCTGCTGCCCAGCCCTCCCATCACTGCCTCAGCTCCACCTCAGATCCCCAGGCACCGGACTCGCAGAAGGAGCTCACAACCCGGACCCTCCACACATGTGCAGTCTGCAGTAGGGTCTCTGCTGCTGGGAGAATCTAACGTCAGTGCTGATCCGACTGGAGGCAAAACTCAGGCCGTGATGCAAGTAGTGGGGAGGGGCTGCAAATCCTGAAGAAACTTCATCCGCCAGCGGTTACCTGCTACTGTGGGACAGAGAGGTAGGTACCACTTTGGTACCTGTTTGTCGGGCCAGAGTTTGGGGACACTTGCTTTAACGAACTCCCACACGAACCAGCGTGTGTTTGAACGTGAGCTGTGCAAGTTACAGACTGTGAGCTTGAGTTTGTTCCGTAGTGTCTCCCAGCGAGTGAGATGGTGCTAAATACCTCGTCCTGTTTTCTGGGTGAGAGGCTGAGCCGGGTGTTCGAAGCCTGTGGCTGTCACCAGGTCAGCCGCGGTCCCTGCGTGAAGACAAGGTCAGCTGCTGCGGTGCCGGAGTGACGCCCCAGGGAAGCAGGTTGTGATGTTCCGTGGAGTTTAAGGAAGTTTTTGAAAACTTCTTCCAAGGAATTGCCATTGAGAAGCCTCTCACACCAAGAAAGAACAGCCGTATCAAAGCGAGCGTAATTCCCTAGGATCGTATACATCCGACACTGTCTACGTCTGCCACGTCGTGGTGCTGCCCTGCTTTCCGTCCTGGAGACCCAGTTGAAGGCTCCCTGCTTCGGAGGGCTCAGCTCATGGCTGGAAGCGGAGCATCATGGCGGGTGGGATGCAGCAGAGGAAAGCCCACAGCTCTGGGCAGCCAGGCACTGAGGAGAGGAGCGAACAGCGAGACGTGAAATGAACGATTTGTCTGTCAGCGACCGGCTTGTTCGGGGCTGTTGCTGTGTTCTCACCCCGGACTCCCTCTGCCGCCTTCGCAAACCCGGAGGAAAGGGTCAGCTAGATTCTGAGAATCCACGGCTGTCGTTTGTCAGTTTGACCCTGAGCTCTGTCACCTGCAGCGCGTGCGTGTGTTTTGATTTTGCAGAAGCACAAGCCTGAGTTGCCGCGCGTGTGCAGCATGTGTGGACCTCGTCTGCCCGGCTTCTCTTCTCCGACCTCAGAGAACGCTCTGTGGCTTGGCTTCGTGCCTCGTCTGCGTAAGGCTGCCTGAGCGAAGGGAGCATCAGGCCAGGAGGCGCGCCCCGCCGAGAAGGGTCTTAGTGTGTGATCACAGGCAGCCTCGAAGGAACACTAATCTTGAAACTAGAGACACATGTGCTCAGACGGCTTTTCCATGGTGTCCTGGAAGTGATGTCCGCTGGTCTCCGTGACTCACAGCAGGGGTTGCTAAACTTTCCCAATAAAAAGCCGGACAGTAAATATTTTAAGCTTTGGGGACCATAAAGTCTGTGCTCAACTGTGTGACTCTCCTCTTGTCAAGAAGAGCAGGTGCTCACGGGTGCACGCGGCATGTGCCCGTGTTCGGCACTCGGTAAGAGCGTGGCGGCCAGATTTGCCCGGGCCGTGCCTGGGAGGCCCAAGCACTCCGAGCAGCTCCTCGGTGGCCTGTCGGCATTTCCTTCTGGCTCTGCGAGCTCCTCCTGGTGCTTCTCAGTCCATTTCTTTCTAAATGTAATGTCATAGGAGAAGTTTCCTGTCACTTGCTGCCAATAAACCCAACCAAGAGTGCGTCTCTTGGTCAGTGAGCGGACCCGGCTGACCGGCACCCCCAGCAGTGGGGCTCCTCTGGGTCCTCCTGCAAGTGCATAGGACAGTGATCGGGGGCTTTGGTTAAACGGCGCTTCAGGGAGACAGCCGAGCCCGGAGGCAGGAGCAGTTGCGCAGTGGAAAGTCTACTAAAAAAGACAATGGTTCACACAGATGTTTAGCATAAATTAAAGAAATTAAATGTTGGATTTGGCAGTGGCTCCGTTTTATGATTTAAATGTCTTCTATAATTAAACAAGAAATAATGAGTTCATAACATTATTTTAGTAAATGTTCCAGAGAGATTTTATAATCACAATACAGATGAAGGGGAAGAGATGTAAGGCTAATTAATGTGGGGGTGGGTGTGAGCAAAATATATCACACATCGAATCCCCCCAAAATGTGAAGCAGGGCAAGGGGACAGTGAGAAGACGGAACTGAAGCATTTCACGTGCACGCATGAATCTGCCCGGAGGAAACCCACTGATCCGTATGGATGCACCAGGAAAAGAAGTGAAAGAAAAGTAAAGCATTACTATTGAAGTGAAATTTCAAACAAATTTAAAGTCGTACAAGTGTTAAAATGAGATTTACTTATGGAACAGGTTGAGCCTGGAAAACCCGTGCTGCTCACTGCGGGGTTCCTGGGGCTGTGCCCACCCTGTCCTGCCGCGACCAGGTCCTAGGAGTCGCAGAGTCTGTGCTGCCAGGGCCGCAGGAGCCCCTCGGCCCGCAGCCCGCTCCTCCTGTGCTCGTTCACACGCGTCGGCGAGCGTCCGTGAGAGCAAGCCGGCCACGCCAGCCACGCTCACGGCCTGGCCCTGCAGCGAGTGCGGGAAGGGCACTCTGCGGGCTGGCCCTGACTGTCCCTGTAGCTGAAGGATGCCATTACCCCCGGCCTGTTCAGGTTGGCAGAGAAAGGTCCCTCGAGGTCCTCTGATGCGGCCTGTCACGGGCACGAGGTGAACTAGACTTGTCCCCGCAGCACAAACTCCTTGCTTCTAGCGACGAGTCCTCTGGGGAGCCTGTCCCGGCCCTGTCAGACAGGAGGAGGCGCGGGGGGGCCCCGCAGACGGGGCGAGGCCCTTCCTCCCCCGCGGGCGTGTGAGCCTGGGGCCCGGCGCCCCGGCCTGGCGGGCCTGGCTCGGCACGCGGCACAGCCGCTCTGAGGAGCCGGGCCTGACGCCGGCCACGCCGAGGTGTCGTTCGGACCGTGCGGCGAGCTCCGGCAGCCCAGCCCCCCAGCGCCGCACAGGCCCTTGCGCTCCCGCACGGCTCCTGCGGACACCGCCTGCTGCGCGCCCCGGCCGGAGGCTTCGGGGAGCAGCCTGGAGTGAGCGTGTCGCGGAGCAGAAACGCCCAGCGGTCTCCGGCTGGGGCCAAGGCCGGCGCCCTTCTCTGCCTCCCAGGACAGGGCCGCGTCTGCCGCAGGCTGTGCCGTCCACCTTTCCCCGCCGCCACCCACCCTCGGGGCTCGGAGAGCCCGTCCTGCTCCAGCCGAGCCGCACGGCCCGAGTCACCAGCCCGGGCTTGGAACGGGGGTTGCACGGCAAACCCTTGTGCACGGGGTTGAAAATGACAACTTAGCTGAGCTGGTGGCTGGAAAAAGAATGTGAGCCACTCAGATAATGAGAAGCAGAGTTTGGACGTGGGGCATTAAATAACGCAAGGCAGCGAGTACAGGCTGAGGGGCCAAGTCTACACAGCTATTTATGAAACTGAGAAAAGGAATATTGATGTTTTGTTCCAGCACGGAGAGCTTTCTGGTTAATTACATTTCTGGGTGAAGTCAGAGAAAAATATGATACTTACATTTTTCAGGGAACACAGTAATTTTCAGTCATCTACTGGGAAATTGGTTAACTCTCCAGCTCACCTGCTTTCTATGGAAGCTGGAAGAGCGTTCTGTTGACTGTGAAGCACTAAAATGTGTGGTTCTGATACGTCGGATTTTTGTACTAATTCACGAGCTCTTGCCGTGTGTCAGGCGAAAATCCATCTCAGCTCATGGCTGGGCAAACAGAGGGAAAATGAGGTCTAGAATCAGACCCCAGCCCTTCCCTGTGAGTCGCTGCGTCATCCTTCCCCTAGCGCTCATCAGAAGTGAAAATTACATATTTACTGGCTCTCACGCTTATTGTCTGTCTCTCAAAGCACGCTGTAACTGCCAGTAAAGCCAGACTTTTTGTGGACTGGCATTTCCGATGCGTAGAACGGTGCTTGTCACACAATGGGCATCCGTTCCTAAAGCACGGGAGGCTCTAAGGACGAAAGGAACAGGTTTGTTCAGGGCGAGCTGCGCATCGACGCCCCCAGAGCCTCGCGCTCGCAGGGAGGCCTCGCGAAGGGTGGCCGGGCCAGGGCGTGCGCCTGCGGGCTGGGGGCGTGGCGCTGGGCTTGGGGCTGTGTGGGTGCCACCTTTAACTGGTGTGTGACATTTCTGAGCAACACCGCACAAAGGTGGGTGGCGTGGGCGGAGCGTAAAGACGCAGGAAGAAGCTGCTTTGCGTTTCCTGCTGCCTCGCTTGGGCCGCCGTGCAGGGCTCGGCTGCCCTTCCTATGTGGGTCGGTCAGGATTTGCTGACAGGGCCTCTGGGCCAGGCCCTAGGGGCAGTTCGGCTTCCGGGAAAACAGTGGGGTGGGGCCTGAGCGGGGGGCGGGGGAGGAGACGGGACCTGCTGGCGACAGGACCTGGGGAGGGGCGCAGGCTTCCCCGGGGCCAGGGAAAAGCTGACGTTCGTCTCGGGCACATCTGGCCAACGTCGTTTATTTGTGATAGTTTTTCTTTTCTTTTCAATTTCTAGTTCATTATCAATATTTAGAATCGTGTGTTTTCACTCCAGTATACCAATTTTTAGCTTTCCTTGGAAAGTGGGGCTACAAGGCCGCCTGACACCCCTTCATCATTATCTGGAGCGGGGCGGTGAGTGCCCGGAGACCCGCTCTCCGCATCCCGACTGCCCTGTCCTGCGCCCGGGCACCTCTCATCCCCTCCCCCGTCCCTTGCTGCAGGCGTGAAGGTCGGCAGGGGCAGCGTGGGCGGTGGGCGAAGGCAGCGCCCTGCAGAACGGTGACGGGCCTGGCGCCGCCCTTGTGCCAGAGGCCAGGCGTTTCGGTAACCATGACTGTTTTCTCTAAGGAAGCCGCTGTGCCGGCTACCTACTGTATGTGGTTATTTAAAATGAAACAAAATGAAGTTAAAATCACATTTTACACACCAGGCAGTATAGACAGAGGCGTGCTCCTCGTTGCAGGAGTTCCAGTGGGCAGTGCCGCTCTGTGTGCGTGGCCAGGCCTGGTCCACAGGAAGCGTCTGCAGGAGTGCAAACCGGAGCCCCACGCGCGTGGCTCAGAGGGCGGCAGAGGCGGAGTGGGGACGAGATAAGGCGACCGCCGCGGTAAGACAGGAGACAGGCCGGGAGGGCCGCGCGGCAGGCGGGAGGCGGCGAGGTTTGCAGGGAGCCGGCGCGGAGACTCTTCTGCTAGAAATCGTGGGCTGCTGATTGTAGAACAGCTACCCAACAGTGGCTTAAACACACGAGAGGTCACTTTCTCACGTACCAGGAAGCCTGGCCTTCGCCCAGGGACTCTGATGTCGAGGCCCCCAGACCTCGGGTGCTCTCTGGTCTCGCTCGGGAGGTATGCTCAGCCAGGTGGACAAACGAGATGAGAGGGTGCATCTTCCGTTCATACACAAAAGTGTCACATACATGACGTGCAAAGAGACATAAAGGCTTTTGCAGTCTCTGGTGCGAGACGTCGAGGACAAAGGGGAATGGTATTTCCAGTGTGGCGAAGTCGCCTACGGCTTGTCACATTTGGAAACTGGTGGGTATGACAAGAAAACCGTCGATAGGCTGACACCTCTCCTCCAGAAAATCGTATCTAAGAGTCTTCTAATTGTCAATCCTTTGTGATATTTAAGGCCTTTTTCTTTTCCCCACTGTAAATTGGACCCAAGGGAGCTTTACAACTAAGGTACATCTCCAGCCCTTTTTATTTTTTCTTTGGAGACAGGGTCTCACCGCTGTAGCCCAGGTGAGACTTGAACTTTGGGTCACTGGGATTCTGCCTACCTTGGTACTGTGCTATAGGCATGGATTATGGTCCTTTTGAGGCTTCTTCTGTGCTGTGGCCTAGTGAGACCTGTAAGCCGTCTTCTCATCCAGAGTAGGTAAGAATTTTAGCATAGGCCTCGACATGCTAACAGAACACTGCCGGGTGTTTCCTCGGGACGCCCGGGGAGGACCCGTTCTCTCGCCCTTCCCTGTTTCTGTAGGATGTTCATAGCCCTTCTCTGCATCTTCACGGTCAGCACATGGCGTCTCCATTCTTTGTTCTGTAGTTACATCTTCTCTCTTTTCCTCTCTGCTTCCTGATGAGCCTTGTGGTTCTACCGGATCTACTCACAAAATGGTCTACCCATTTGAAACTTACCTGGCTGGAAGTCTTCACTTTGCTTTCCTGTGTAACCTGATGTTCGCAGGTGCCGGGAATGAACATCTCTGTCTTGTTGGGTACACGTTATTTTGCTGAGCTCATGGTGGCTAGAGATCAATCCTGATATTCTATTTTTAGGAATTATCTGAGAAAATAGTGAATTAATGTATATGCCTTGAAACTTACTGTGCAGATATTTATAAGAGCAGAAAAAAGCAAATTATGGTTCATGCACATGATGGAAAATTCTGTAGCCAGATCTATGTTGGTATGAATGGTGCCAAAAAGAAAGGTGAGAAACAGAGATCGTAGGACATTTATGTGGTATTATCCTCTCAATAGTAAGTCTGTGTGCGCATAGTGTAGTATGTACATACACACATCAAATAATTACTAGTGGTATTTCCAAGAATGGGAGGTCTGGGAAGTGAGAGGTTTCCACTAGACAGCGTTCTTGCAATGGTTGTGTTTTATCACCAGCGGGAACTTCTCCGCAGACGCCTTTCTTTCCACTTGGTAGCTGAGCACTTCCGAAGTGAAGCAGAGCACAGATCCGGGAGGCATCGTGCGTGTCCACATTCAGAAACCACTTCGACTTCTTTGGTTTTGGTCCCTTCAGTTCTCCGAATCTCCGTGGTTTTTATAAGCTTCTACATGCTGTTCCTCTGTATTAGCTCAGGGATTCTGAGTTCATGATGAGGTTTGGAGTTCGTTTCTCATCTTTCACCGTCAAAGCAAGTTATAAGTCTGAAACCAGACGACTGGACATTGTCACCTCTAGATGTCCACAGGCAGATAATGTTCGCAGCCTCAACAGCCGGAGCTAAGCAGGGGCTGCTCTGTGTTAGCTGCGATGCAGAGCAGGCCCCGACACGGAGGTGCCTCCTTCTAAGAGACGTGGAGTGAGGAAGTTGCTAAATGTCAAGGAAGACAGACGGGAGACCGTCATGCTCGGGAGAGCTGGTGCCTGCCGAGGTCTGTCCTTTCTCTGCTCGGCTCATGGGAGCCATTCTCGGCAACTTCCCTTAACCTGCTTTGGTGCATGAGCTGGCTAGAACATACTTCCCTTTGGGGCAGATGCCAGCGCTGATGCAGCGCTGGTGCCCTCTGCAGTGTCTCTGAGAACAGTGGCCACCCACAGACTAGATGGTACAACCCACCGAGATTGGATCATTGAACCCATGGAAACAGAACATTTGAACAGATTGATAGTGAGTAAGGTCACTGATTCAGTAATAAGTCTTCCATCAGAACCAATGATCTGATGGCTCGATTGTTAAATTATGCCCAACAGAAAGAACTATCACTGATCCTTCACAAACTGACAAGTATCAAAGGGACCCCTTCGAGACTTTTCATGAAGCCAGTATTACCCTGACACTGAAAGAAGACAAAGGACATCACAGGATGAAAACTGTATGGAGTCCTCAGAAAGCTAAAAACAAAATTACCATGTGATTCAACCACTCTACTGCTTAATTTTTACTCAGAATGTTTTGAAATCAGAATGTATCCCATAAGATCTGCCATTGCACGGCAGCATTGTTCACCATGTGGAGTCATCTTATGTAACCCTCAAAAGATAAATGAACGGAAAAAATGAAGGCATATACCATGGAATACTAGTTAGCCTTGAAAAAGAGGGGTTTTTTTCACCTGAAACAGTATGGATGAACTTGGAGAAGATGCTAAGCAAACAGGGCAGGCGTGAGTGACAGCACGTGTCCTCACTTGCTTGTGGAATCTAGGGCAGCTGGGCCCAAAGCAGCACTGAGTCGGCCGTTAGTTACCAGGGGTCGGAAGAGGGGACCGTGAAGGGCGCAAAGCCCCAATCAGACAAGGGCAAGGAAGACTTTCCCTTTGATGTTTACTGCACAGTGTGATGAACATAATAAAATATGATGTGTGTTTCAGATTGCTAAGAGAGTAAATCCCAAATGTTCTCACCACAAAAAATGACTGTTCGAGGTGATGGATATGTTAATTATCTTGATTTAATTGTTCCACATTGTATTTATAAATTACAGCATGGCTTTGCATCCTGAAAATGCATGCAACTATAATTTGTCAATTTATAATTAAAAACACAAATTAAGCCTGGCGTGGTGGCTCACGCCTGTCATCCCAGCACTTGGGGGGCAGAGACAGGAGGAGTGCTGAGTTCGAGGCTTGCCTGGGCTACATAGTGAGCTCAGGGCCAGCCTGAACTACAAAGTGAAACCCTGTCTCAAAAAAAAAAAAACCCAAATTAAAAAAGATGCCAGCATTGATGTTACTCTTCGGAGCTTTCCTAGTGCACACACATACGTGTGTCTGTCGTGATAAACAGGTAGTTGATGAGGGGAACAGTGAGTTAGATCCCAAACAGAAGGAGCATGGAAGGCTTCACCTGTACACAGGACATCATGTGGGAAATCGCTGTGTGACTTGATCCCTGGAACACACTCAGCAGCGCTCAGTGGAGGGGTGTCCCTCTGCGGGTGACCGCTGGTATCAGTTAGGCATCTTAGACCTTGTATTTCAACATACTTGTGATATTATATACAAGTTATTATATGTTAAACAGAATAAGAAAATGCTAATCATGTCCTCATTTTCAAGAGTGTTCTACTTTCATCCTATTATGACTTTTAATTAATAAGCATTCAGCATCACACTGATCCAGTTGTAGAAGGAATTCAGTGGCCAAATAATTCTTGAACTGTTGGTTACAAATAGGTGTAAAGTTGAAGAAGGACTTGTACATCCAGGACGGTCGTTCAGACTCGTCTGAGCACA
>PVIC010028933.1:0-22893 GCA_004025085.1 Thryonomys swinderianus
CACTGAGCTAACCCTCTGGCCCTATTTTAATTTCTTAAATCCATCCAAAGTTCTTAATGGTCTCTTGACTGCTGTCAACATTGTCCACTAGGATTTTTAAACTCTAGACTCAGTACATTTTTCTCACTAAATTTTTTTATGTGTACTTGTTTTCATTTTCATTTCATTCACTATATTTTCAATGAAGTCATCTTTGTTGTTACTTACTGTGTATCACAAATGGCTAGGGTGCCGTGAATTGTGTTAGTTATTCTCTGCCTTCACTTCACCAGTGGTCTAGCAGGGAAGACAGATCAGCCAATAGAAGAATGGCACAAATAGTTATGAAGTTGAAACCATTCTTGCTGCTACACAAGAGAGAGAGAGACATTCTAGAAAAGATCTGAATGAGGTACAGAAGTCCACTGGATCAATACAAGCTGAAGAAATGATCCACAGAAAAGCCCTACAGCAAGAGAGTACAGGCAACATGGCAGCTGAAGGAAAGGCGCAGGGTCTGGCAGATGGAGGTGGGTGCATTGATTACCTCTGGAGATGTTATCTAAGGCCATCACCATGAAAGCCTCTTTAGCTATATCAAGGGTTATGCCATTATCCTAGTATCAGTGGGAAGATGGGTTTTTATGTTTTTGTGTGTGTGTGTGTGTGAGGAGACTGTAGTCAGTTATAGTAGCTTTATTTTTGAAGCAATAGTTCTGGCTACAATGTGCAGTGTGAATTAGCAAGAGGCAGAAACTATATAGACTGGTTGAATATTTTCAGTAGAATGTTAAGGATAACAGGGGCCAGACAAGGAAAGACAGAGAGTTGGTGATTTCTAAAAAGGGTTGGATACAAGAGACCTGTAAGAGGTAGAATAGACAGACCCATCTTCTGTGACATTTATACAGATACCTTGGGAAGAAACAAGGGACCCTAGAAGTGAAACAGTTTGCAAAGACAGATACTAAGTTCAAAATTGGGTATGTTGAGCTTGAGCTGTCTTGGCACTTCACATGAAAGAGCGAGTAGACATTGGATTGTGGGTCTGGAGCTTCTCAAAGATGACTGGGGTTTGGTTATAAATTTGTCACTTATCTTCATAGTCATAGGTCTGGAGATGGATGTGATTGCTTAGAGACAAATTATGAAAGTGAGTGGTTAAAAAAAAAGAAAAAAAAACACTTGGACCAAAATTTCCAGAAAAGCACACTCATAATGGTTCAGCAGTAAAGGATAAGAAAATTAACAAAATAAACAAAAGAAGTCCAGATTACTTGATCATAATGAGGCAAGGAAAGATGGAATGGTCACCTCAGTTAAATGAAGATGATAGAAATTTGGAGGGTTTTTTTTTTTGAGCAACAATGGAGAATATTATTCAGGAGGTAACTGTTTTAAAAATAAAACAGAGAGTTTACTAAGTGATACATACCAGCAACATATTGTAATTGGTTCTATTTTAGAATATTTCAGATTTATGTTTTGCATATCCTTAAAAATACTTGGAAAGCATGCAAAAAAGAAATATCATATTGACAACATAAGTAGCCACTAGAAAGGGAGTGGCTTTAGGGAAGGGTTTAAGTACGGGGCAGGATAAAGTTCTGGGTCTTATTTGGAAAGAAAAATTGAAGCTGTACAGCAGAAAATGAAGGCTGTGAGTATAGCCCTGTGTCTCCATGGTGACCGAGGGAAATAAAGCAAATGTTCACAATGCTCTGTTGACTTAATTTCCTAACTGGCTGGCACTACTGTGTGAGCAAAGGAAACTGTGAGCCATGATATCCCAGAGCACATGCACAGTAACTTCTGTGAGGCAAGCTGTAGCCTCAGTGTCCCTCTCCGCTCTTCATGTAATATGGAAGTTTAAAATCTACTCCGTGAAGAGACACAGTAGAAGTTGCCATCTCAGCACGAGAAACGAGGTGATAAGGTCCCGTTTAGGTGGAAGCAGTATGAGCTGTAAATGGGCGGTAAGGAGAGAAAGATAAGCCTTGGTGACTATTGGCCTTTGTTTGCCCATGAAAGGAAAGTGAGCAGTGGCAGATGAACAGCTGCAAAGACACTCAGCAAATATTATGCTATCTTCTATGTGCCAGGCAGTAGAAAATGCACCAGAAGAGCTCCATAAAATATACTTAGGCCATAAGGAAGTATTTGGATGGTATATCAAATGCACTTACGGCTTTATTCATTAAAACAAGTGCAACATTTTCCCTTGGATGGAAACATTCATTCATTCATTCATTCATTCATTCATTTATAAAGTGCTCGAGTTTGTGTTCAAAATTTAAAAAAAATAAAGACCTCTTGTAATTGTTTTAATTTCTCTCATCTTTTCTCCTTTCATTCTATAGGTCTTCCAAATCCAGATGACCTTACTGTTGTTACTTACAATTCAGAAAATACTTTCTAAAAGTCTCTTTAACCCTATGTTGAAAGACTCTCGTGATACTATTTGACTTATAAAAACCATCTAGTCAGCTATCATTTATAAATCAGCCATAATAGTTAAACATTGGATTTTACCCTATGGAAGAAAGAAGTGTGCCTCTATAGATTTTCTAGATAAAGTATAAATGTCCTGTGGACAAGGGCACTACCTGGTGTGCTGCAATCCAAAATAAACTAAGGCATCATCGGTGTGATTTTCATAGAAAGGGTTTAGTAAGAGAACCTTTTATAGAGGAGTTCCTAATGAGTTCTTACTCAAGGATTCAGGTTGTTCACATGAGAAACTATTTGAACTAGGAGTTAAAAGATAAGCATTTCAGACAGAGATCTGCTTAGAGAGGGCTGGAAGGCAACAGCCAGGTAAGGCAGTGGCAGTGCAGGGAGATGGCTGATGTGACTAGAGAGTTCTATGGAAAGGTTATAGGTAAAGATAAATGTACTGATCTCAGATCCTGAAAAGTTTTGGACTTTATCCATGGGAGAGCCATTTGAATTTTCAAACAAAAGGGGAAATATAAGATTTAGGATGAAAACTAACATTGCCCAGAAAGCTGAAAAATGATGGCTTTTGGGAGGAAGCACATTGTCTAGAGACCTGTGCCTGTTGGCAGATGGTGCTGGTTGGGTTTCTGATAATAATGACCTTAGACATGTACATGGAACACACACCTTCCTGGGCTGAGGATTGAGCTCAAGAGGTATCACACCAAGCTTAGATGCACAAGGGCCCAAGTTCGATCCCCGGTATTGCAAAAAGATTTTTTTAATTTTAAAAATACACCTTTCTGTTAAAGTTAAATTTGTACCTAAATCAATTGGATGGAGTGTTGTAGGGAGGTACCGTGATAGAAAGGAAGAGTGAAGGTGACCGCCAGGCCTTTCGTCAAGGAAGGATAACAATGCCATTACTGATTTAAGGTATGGAAAGAAAGGCAAATTCAGGAAAGGAAGAGGATGGGGATGTAGCCAAGAAAAAGCTCATATTTACGAAAGGCAGAAGCCAGAAGAGGAATATTCATGGGGGGCAGGGGTGCTTTTTAGGGGACATGAAGCGATTTCGTGGAAAACGAGACAAATATGTGAATTCCAAGGAAGAAGCCTTACCCTTGTGTCCTTGCCCTCTCTTATCCTTTCTCCTTTGAAATGGCCCCAAGACTTAGGCTGTGCAACTGCCAGTTCCGCGTCACACCTAGGTCCCTGCAGCGTCTCTCAGTTAAAGAGCAGCCCTGACCTAGTGACCAGTAATGAATGATTTCCTTCAGTCTTGAGAGAATTACAGAAGAAGTTCCTGTGTGTGTGTTAGGCAGCATCCGCAAGAAAAGAGGTCTACATGATGTGCTAATTGAGTGTTATTTTGCTTATGGTTAAGATTTTCCAGATCTAAACTTCAGGTTTGTTTCTAGGAATAATACACGTTTTTTAATAAAAGTAATTACCTCCAAATAAAAGTAGTATTTTGCTTTTCAATTTTTCATACTAGTCAGTCTTACTCACAAAATAGTCCATTTTATCTAATAGCCCTACAGTATGTGTTACATGAAAAAAAAAATCTCTGAATTTCAGACCTGGAGGATAAAATTTGGGGTTCTTTGAGGAAGTAATGGGAAGTGACATATTTTCTTCTTCTAAGAGTGGAAGTTATAGAAGAAATTACATCTTTCCTTCACCTAAAAAACAAAAAGTTCAAATATAAATTACAATTTCAATCAACTGTGTTACTCAGTATAGGTTGTGTGGGTGTGGGTATCCATGTGGTCCTCCTTTTCTGTTCTCAATGCTATTTTCTTATTTTGTTAACACTTATTAATTTTCTTTTGGAATCCACCTCAAATCTTAGGGTAAAGAATCATGATATCAACAAATTAAATACTTAAAAAAAAAACTAAGACCAATTAAATTTGGTGGTTTACTTACCATGAAAAAAGCTTGTCCAGTGACATTCCAGACAAAAGATGGATCAGAATGCTCCACTCTGCCACATGGGCAGTTATCTTTATAGCCAGAGAATAGGAAGTGACAAACAGAAACAACCTGATTGGCTGAAGTTGACATTTGTCTTTCATGCTCACATTTTGGCAACTGGTAGCCTCTGTCAGAACTAGTCAACACTCATTTGCTGACAGGGTGTACTCTGAGGTTAAGATATAGTCCATTTACACATCACTATGTACAGAGGCTACTTTGGACCAAACTTAATGTCAAAGTACAGAGGCTACTTTAGTTCAATTTTATTTAGGCCAATTTTATTTTAGTTCAATAATAATTTTACTGTTAAGTGAATATCTTTCAACACATCATCCAATTTGCTCATTGACACAGTTCCACTGAATAGCTGATGTTATTATTTCCCCCTGAGAGGCAAGGAAACCGAGCCTTGCTGAAGTCAAGCGCTTAGATAAATTTTAAGTTCATTTACACAAATATGTGAGTAGGATTCAATTCCAGATCTATATTCTCTCTCTCCAAAGGTGAGAGTCATTTGTTTTTTGCTCTGTTTTGGCCAACTAGGAGATTTGTAGTTGGCATGTGGTTAGTTGGGGTAGATTTTGCTCTGAGAAGATATTGAGTAGTTTTCTTCTTGCTGATCAACTATTGCATGCTTGTATCTTCTTTCTAGGTTTTACGAGTCAACCAGCACCTGAAAAGGGGGCTCCATCAAGCATTCTGGATTCAGTTGTGAAAATGGAATTGAAGTTTATTTTCCTCTTTGCTGTTGTAAGTAACTACTAGTTTGAATTGGCTTTCTTTTTTTAAAAAAAAAGTAATTTTCTTAGAACATTTAACAAAGAAATAGAAATGTTTCTTGTGCAGAGATGTCATGACTTACAAATAACACCCAGATTTGTCCACAGAATCTGTTATTCAAAAAGGAATATTCCACTTTAATTCAATTGTAGATTTTATAAATTCTAGTTGAATATATTTTATCTGGTTTAGAATATGAGTCATTTTGACCAATATTAAAACAACATAACCGTTCTACACATTGTGTGCACACTTAAAATTCTTTAGTCAGCAACATTTTGCTCAGAAAATAGACATCTGGACTCTAAAAAGTCATGGAGATATACAGGGAAGATTTGGAAATGGCCAGATTGCTGCCGTGTGGCCCTTTCCCTCTTCCAAAATGCTTTGCTTGGAGCCCCGGCCCCTTCCAGCCTTGGCTCTGACTACCTTTAAGTGGAAAAACTTATTATTACTCTAAAAATTATTAGTACTAGAAGCATCCCAAGTGAGTGAAGCTAGCTTTTGAAAAATGGCCTCATTATTGGGGGTCTTTTTTTCCCCAGAATATTGCACCTAAATGACTTAAATTTTTTTCATATGGACAGTTTCTTTTGTTTATCCATAAACTCATTTATTTTTACTCCTTATTATGTTTGGTTTTGCTTATAGGTTTATATATTCTAATGCATATTTAAAGAAAAATGTTTGGCGGGTAGCTGTTAATATTGTAAAATTTCATTTACTCCAATGAATTAGGGAAGTGAACATGTCTGAATTTGTATGAAGCCTAAATTATAGATAACTTTTAAACAAATGTGGCTTTTATTACCTTTAACTGCATAGAATAACTTCAACAAAACATTACAAAGTAGAAGTCCTTAAGGAGACCTTTTGTAATAAATCATATGAACATTTTGTTATTAGCATATAGATTGGTTGTATGTAAGAGCTTGTAAAGTGCCTGAGGTTCCTTGGAAATTGTTTATTCTGTGTCTAAAAAGTGTACATATGACTGGAAATAAATTTTTAAAACATCATATATTATCTACCTATAAATAAACTATTTGCAAAGCAAAAGTAAACATCAGCCTAGCTCATAAACTATCAAGAGATTTTAAATTTATTGAAGCCCCAAATTAATGGAACATTACCATATATGCATAAATAACTTAAAGAATAAAATTTGCTGATCCTTTTCTCATATGGATATATGTGCTAATGAATCAGGGTCCTATTTACACTATTAGTCCCCAAAGTAATTGCTTGTTTGAAGAAGTTCTGTCTTATGGGCTTTCAGTTAATTAAATCCATTTGCATTTTATGCACACATTTCAAATTCTCAACTTCTATTTTTCATAAGCCAGATTCAAATATGTTCATGTAATAATATTTCTCATTAAAGCATTAGTCTTCCATTTTTAAATAAACTTTCAAAATAGCTATATGCATTAAATACTTTTTAATGAAAGCCTATCAGTATTTCAGAGAAGTCAACTCATTAAATGTTATTTTTTAGTTCAAATTTTCCAGTTGTAATGTGATTACTGTGCTGAGCATACCTCCAATTTTAATGTTTCAGCTAGCTTAATATAGTCAATGATTTTTTTTTTTGGCTTTGAATCTGCATGTCAGTTTGTGACTCTAATAAGCCTTTAGAATTACAAGCAACCTTTTCAAGGTACATGCATTTTACTTATTGATCTTGCCTACCCAATTGGAAGATTATAAAAATATGGACCAAAGAACAATGTATAATAATTCACAAGTAAGAATTGTCACAAGTAAAAATATAGTTTACATGGTATTTTTAAATATTTGAGAACATGAGAATTAAAACATAACATGACAAAAATTATAAATATCTTCATTGGATCCAAACTATGGAAATCTTTCACTTTACCTCTCTTGGAAGCTTAAAAAGGATACTAACAGTAGGAGGTTAAAAGATTTAGAGACACTATGAAGAAGAGCACGGAAGCTCCATAGGGTCTGTGCCGTGGCCCAGGCTCATAAAAACAGAGTGGGATGAGATTGAACACTGAGAAATTGCTTGGGGGCATAATTTCAGAAAGCAGGTTTGAAATCGTGCCTAACTCAACTATCTTGAGGTGGGTTTTAGATTTTATCTAATTTAAAATCAATGTAAGTAGAGTGTGTTGCTCTTTGTAAGAAAGACATTAAAAGGCAGAATCTGAATACATTTATGTTCAAATTCCAGCCTAAGGTTATATCTGAATTTAAAAAGTGAAGAGCAATCTAGTGGAAAAAAAAAAGAAGAAAGATGAAAAATGATATCCTAAAATCAGGAAAAGTATGGCAATTACTTTGTTCTTTGTAACAGTCTTGGACAATAACCTGTTTTATCATCTCAAGATAGGATTATACTGTAGGCATAGAAATAAAAAACAATTTGAGACCCTGAAAATCTTCTACATCTTAAAAGAAAATGAACAAATTTCATTCAATTAAATCTTATTGATTCATTTAAGCAATGATGTATGTAAAGAGTAATACCAATAGTCTCCTAAGAAGACATAATTTTCTTGTTGCTGGAATTGCCCTAAGGAAGCATTTCCTCATTTAGAGAAAGTAGGGATAAAGCACTTGTATTACCATTTGTATAAATTTTTAATACTGAATAAAATATTAGTGTTTAGCTTAATATTGATTCTCAGTGTAATATTCCTCCATAATGGTATGCTAATTGGTTAGAATTAAATCAGACAGATTCAAGAACCCTGAGAATAGACCATCTTAACACTTATAATTTTTTTCATTAGTTTCCAGAATTCCAATTAAAATGGAATTAATCTCTTGAATAAAAGACATGCTACGATAAAAGTTCTGTGCAGTATGTCATTTGTGCCCCCTTCCCTCCTACTGTTCCATCCTCCTAGAAAGACAGAGAAGTGAAAGACATAAGGAGTGGGTGGGGGATGGCATGAAATTCACCAAGAATTTCATCCACAGTCTAGGAGTCTCCTACAATGAAGCAGTCTACATGCACTGAGGCCGCAACTCACTGGTGAGTCCTTAAACCTCTTACACAGTTTCCTCAACAGTTAATACTAGTCTGCTAATAGCAACCTCCTAAGTTGTTGAGGAGGTAAAACAAGTTCTCAGTGGGAGGGTGTTAGGTGAGTTTGCCCTCTGGAGTGA
Source organism: Thryonomys swinderianus (assembly GCA_004025085.1). Taxonomy (NCBI): domain Eukaryota; kingdom Metazoa; phylum Chordata; class Mammalia; order Rodentia; family Thryonomyidae; genus Thryonomys; species Thryonomys swinderianus. The sequence goes on from PVIC010028933.1 coordinate 8,323, forward strand.
TGCTTGGTACTGAACGGAGGTAGCTTTAGCCGTCACAGTTAGAGAAGTTTGAGGCACATGGATACCTAGTGAGTAGAGGCCAGGAACGCTGCTCAGTCTCCTCACATGTGCAGGATGAGGCTCCATCATGGAGTCGTAAGTCCTGAAGGTCAAAGTATCAAATAATGGATATAACAAACACAGGACCTGATCCCCAGGAAACTCTCCAAAAGTATGAATATGCCACTGTTATTGTTGTTGTTATGTATTCGAGAAGGAACACTGAATCACATTCATGGCATTGGTTCTGGACCTTCTAAGCAATTCAGTGAGTCACTCAGGCCAGTCAGGCCTATCGGCCAAGTCATCCACTTGGGGCGCCAAGCTTGTAGGTGACTCTAGGAGGAGACTGACCCATTTAATGCCTAACTAGACCAGCAGACCCAGAGATAGTATGGTTCGAAAGTTCAGGAGCCATCACTTAGTTTGTACTTTCATGGAAAATAAGAGAAAAACCAATGAAAAGTAACTCAACTTACCAGGTGACTGCAACTTTTTAACTTCTGCTGATTATAATACAACAAAAATCTCCTGATGAGCCTGTTTTCATTTTATAAAATACACTGATTTTTAGACAAGTGTCTAGGAAATACAATCCTCCGACTAATAAAAGATCCTAATGAACTGGTTACATGATACATGATTACTATCAATTTCAAAACAAGTTAAAACAAAATAGTTTTGACTTAATGATAAACTGTCCTAACGACAAAAATTCTGGGTTAATGGAAGAATTTTGAAGTGAAAAGGCCTGAGTTGGCCCTTGGTTTGCTAATCTTCATGCTATGTGGCCTTGAATAAATTACCTTTCAAGCTACGCTTCTTCATCTGTTTAATGGACATAAAATTACCTCATAGCTGTTTGGAGAATGAAGAGAGACATAAAGCCTGGCATGTTTTAGCTATTTTAGTGAATAGATGCTAGCAGTTATTCCCATTGTCATTATTGCTTTAACTCAAAAGTAATTCTTCTGGGGACCTTGCACTGCCTTGGGGTTGTTACCATGGCCTTGTGTTCTCATTGTAAAACAGAATTAGGATGCTTAGGTCCTTCTTAACAAATGAAGCTCACATTAAATCCATTACCTCAAACTCTTAGACTCTCTTCAATAAAACTGATTTAAGAAGAAAAATGAAACACACATATTGAACATAGAATTTCCCAGTGAGAATTTTCCTACAGAGAAGGTGGATTTCCAAAATTAAAGAATAAATGATGTATACATCTTTCTGAGATTTTTAAAAATATAATTGATACTCCCCTTTTTAATTAGCCACCTAGTTATAATTCAATAGAGATTTCCCTAGGTGAATGAAGTAACCTACTTCTGGAAGAAGGTGGCGGGAGAGGGCCCTCCTCCTATTCTTTCTGAGCTCTGATTTGTTCCAAACCTAAACAGCTCAGGAGTGATGAGAAAGAGCAAGTTTTCTCCATAGCCAAGTCCCAACAAGCATACAACTGAAAGGTATCTGAAAGGACCACCTTCACATTGTAGTAAGCACTTGTTTATTTTCATCTATTCTTTACCAGTAGATATTTCCACTTCCCAAATCTTTTTTTTTTTTTTTTTGAGACAGGGTCTCGCTTTGTGGTTCAGGTTGGCTCTGAGCTCACTATGGTGCCCAGGCAAGCCGCCGCGAACTCAGCAATCCTCCTGTCTCTGCCTCCTGAGTGCTGGGATGACAGGCCTGAGCCACCAGGCCGGGCACTGTGGTGTGTGGTATTGATGGCTGGTGGGCGTGAGTCTCCATGCCCAGCATTGTATGTGGTCACCGGGATCAAACTCAGGACCTTGCGCTTGCGAGGCAGGTGCTGGAACCACTGAGCTAACCTCCGGCTCTTAACCCTCCCAAATCTTAATAGTTGTCTTTAAATCATGTGTCCATAACCTTAGTTTAAAAATGTACTCAAATTTATAATTTCATGCTAGGGAAATAATTGACTATTTTCCTGAATTCAGTGTTCCAACTATTTTTACTTTTGCATAGTGACAACTGCAATGTGTTTACATTTGACTTTGAACACCTGCGTGTCACTAATTGCCAGATTATATTCATTAAGCTTACACAAAGGAGAGCTGAATTTTTAACTTATTTGCTGTCACCTTTGTTTCTATGTCAATTTTCAATCAAATATAAATCAGATTGTTTTGCTCTTTGACTCATAACCCTTCAGTGGCTCCCTGTTCCAGGCAGTCAATCAACCATGGCACCCCTGACCTCATTTCCCACTGACTCCTCCCTGCCTCATTTTCTACCTTAGTCACTGCAAATTCCTTAGACCACTCTCCACCTCTGGGCCTTTGCACATGCTATTTCCTGTCTGGGACACTCTTCCCCAGGAACCCACATATAACTTGCTCTCTCACTATCCTTACTCTTTATTCAAATGTCATTATTCAGTTGGGCATTGTGATACATGCCTGTAATTTTAGCATTCCTGAGGCTAAGGCAGGAGAATCAAAAGCTCAAGACAACTTGAGCTATATAAGGAGATTCTATCTTTTAAAAAGAAAAATCACTGTTGGGGGCAGGAGTTTAGCTCAGTAGTTCTAGCACCTGCCTTTAAGCACAAGGTCCTGAGTTCCATCCCTGGCACCCCAAAAAAGTAAAAAAAATAAATAAATAAATAAATAAAAATCACTTTTTATGCTCAGGTGTTAAGTCTTCATTGATCATTTTTCTAAAACTCCTGCCCATTCCCATACTTCCTTTCCTGATTTATTTCTGGTCATGATACTTTCTACCTTTTGAGATAAATGGTATAGTTTACTCCTATCTGGTTTGTCTCACTTCCTTAGAATAGAAGCTACATGAGGACAGCAATTTTTCTTGGTTTTAACTATATATCACAAGCACCTGCTCCAGTGCCTGTTAATCACTTCATAGTTAAACGGAGTCAAGGAAGCACTGCATGCTACTGACTTTCTTTTCTTCAGAGCCTTACTTTGCCTTCTATCGGTTGTGCATCCAGCTGTTTCGCCTTTATCGTTTTGCTCTGTTAGAGAAAACTTTGACCTATTCCCCATAGGAATTAGAAGCAGGAGGAACCCTTACTTTGCTTCCTTTGGACTGCCTATAAGCTTTAACTGCAATAAGTTTGCATTTTAGCCACATCCCCCTCCTGACTCTTTTTCCCATTACAAAAGGCTACTGTTGTCACCAAATGAATTGACTAGGACAAACTGGACTCCAGATCAGAGCATTCCTGGGTGAACTGCACAGAAGAGGTAGACAGAGGTAGAAATGTCAAGCTCCACAGTTGAATAAAACATGTGAGAAGCAGATTTCTTTGAACCTAACTGTATTTTTCCTAGCACACATGTTCCTAGTGTAAATATTAGCCCTGTAAGCCTGATTCAAGAAATATCTATGACAAGAAAGTCATAAATATAGTTCATGACCACAGATTAGTCACTGTTTATTATCACCGGTGACACATGATACATAGGGGACATTTGGCAATATTTCAGACATCTCCAGCCAGCCATTTATCATTTCTTAGTGGAAGAAGAGGAGGCATTTCTGTATTCATGGCCTCTATAAAAGAAAGTGAGCAGAGAAACGTCTGATGGGTTTTGTCGTTGAGAGTCAAAGGGACATTGACAGTGTTAAAAACGTGCTGAGTGGATTACAGGTTTTAGACAAGTAGGTCTTCTAAATAAGTCTCCATTTAAAGATAAGAAGTAAAAGGTGAAGAAAGGGACTATGGTCTGTGTTGCTTTAGTTCTCCCTTATACCCTTGAATGTTGTTCCTGGATGGGAACAGAAAAGAACAAAAAAAGAAGCTTGATTTATCTCTGAAACCAGTAACATTTTGAGCAGCATGATGGCCTTGAGACCCCCACTGATTCATAACCACACAGCTTTCCCAGCACACAAGGCTTGTGGAGATCAGCTTTGTGCACTATGCAGAAACCTACCCCCCCCCCACACACACACCTAACATGACTCCCCATCTACTCTGTAGTTTCGATGGAAGCAAAGTCCAGATGTACCAATGTCTCCCTAACTTAAAAAAATTCAAGCCCGCGTTCCCTTTGAAACTACCACGTCTCTGCCTGTGAAAGACATAAAGCCCCCCAGAAGAAGGCTTTTGAAATAAAACTTTATCTTAGAAATAGTGGCAGAGAGCCAGTGAGAAGTTTTTAACATAACCAAGAACTTTGTGATGCTTTGATGAATTCTGAAGGCAACATTAAAAATTAAATAAAAAGCCTTAGCTTGGTTTTGTGCATGCTTCAATAGGCAAAAAGATATTTTTAATGCAGAGGGTGTTGACTCTGTATTAGTACAAATATTATTAATTTAATGTTCATCCTGTATTTTATGGTGTATAAACTGCTTAGCGATAATTTTATACATTTTCCTTCACAGCACCACTGTAAAATATATGAGTGTTTTATTTTTTCCATTTTATAGATGAGGCAACCTTTAATAAGTGATCTATTTCTTCCCTGTGCATATTGGTTAACTGGTAAATGATTAATTTATGTCTACATGAACTTCATCATGCAGAATATTTATTTTAGTATGAGTCGTATTTATTTTACCCGCAAAGCATTACAGTATCCAATTATATATGCATGTTTTAAAGGCAGTAAAGCAGCCACCAGTAGTTAATGCAACATTAAGTCGGAGATTTTAAATCTGTAGTAAATTCTGAGTTAAGGTATTTAAATCAAGCGTCCCTCTCTCCCCGCTCTGACTCTTGTGGGTGAGAAATGGTTCTTCTCTAAAACAGCCACGTGGCACCTGGGCAGTGGCACAGAAAAGATGCGTTGACGTTTTTCCAGGGTTTAAGATATTAGCAATAAAATGAAGAGCCGAATGACTCGCAGTCACATATGGTGACAGTGAAGGAGTAGACGGATGTGAGCACTTACGTCTGCCCATGGACGAGCCCGTGACCGTCAGGCTCTGCCCTGCTCACTGCCATCAGTTCTGGTCATCAAGTGCTGCGTCTGCTCTGCGTGTGGAGAGGCGCACGTTACCACGCATAGGGGCAGGCTGGGCTTTCGTGAAGGGGTCCCCACGCCCTGCGACCACCTCTGCAGTTTTTTATACAGCGTGATTCTGAGGTGTGAGCAGATTAGCCTGTCCCAGTCTGGGCCATTTGCAGTCCCATGTCTCCCCAAAGTCCCCCCCCCCATACTAACTCAGCTAATGCCCCACCGTGTCATGCTACCTACACCTTTCATCTCACGATTTAGAGGAGAAAAGCACTAAAAAGTTCGAACATTTAATTCTGTCAATTTTGTTTGAATTAATTGAAAACGAGTTTTCTTGTCATGGTAATTTATACAAAACTTTATTTACAGAACTCAAGACTCTTAAATTGAGCCAATAAAACTAAGATTATTAAAAATTCATTGAATAGTGTTCTTGTCTTAATTTCACAAGCAAATTTTTCCCAAAGTCTAAATACTATATTGGCACATCAGTTGTCAAAGCAGAGAATTTAAAACTTACTGTGCACTGGATATTTAAACTCTTCCAGAATCGATAAGTTCACTTTCATGTTAAATTTCATTTTATAATAGGGAAGTACTTACACATCCTGGCAAAGTAATAAAATGGAATTAATAAAATTTTTTTTTTTACTTCAAATGTTGTATATAGGGAAAAATAAAATGTATTACATCACTTTATCAAGAAGATATTTATTATCAGGCAATGAAGTATTTTTAAATGTGTGAGATTTACTATCAGATATATTGGACAGCATCTATTTAATCAGAGAACAGAAATTTTTTTAAATGAATTTTTGAAATAAGAGGCATTACTACAAATGAATGTCAATCAAATAGTCTCAAGCTTCTTGCTTCGTGATCTATTATAATAAGAAAAAGAGGAATCAATACTTTAATGTGCAATTTCCTATCTCTGAGTTAAATATACTTGACCCTTGAATGGGCTTTCTGGGTTATCTCCATGTAATAAAGACTATTATTACAAATGCATATATAACATTTTATTAACTTTCTTCTGTTACAAAAATAGAAATACACATAAACAAAAGTATCTCCAGTATAAATTAAATATATGTAGTACAGAAATTTCATCTTCTTGAAAAATATTTTCTACTAGCAGAGAGCCAAATGAAGTGCTGCTTTAGCTCTCCTTGTATACCACAGTCTCAATATCTAGTGGATTTGGGCTTTTCCCACTCCAAAATTTGTTTTGACAACATTTACTCCTTCCATTTACATGTATTTAACCCCTTTTGCAGCTCCTAAATTGGATATCATTTCCCCCTGAGAACTCTGAGCACTCGCCACACCTTAGAGGAAATCTGCGGATTTATATGACTTTCCGAGGCAATAGTGAACTAAATGGACAGAAAAGCAGGAGCTATTCCCTTCCACTCCCTTATTTTCTGCCACCCTCTCATAGAACATAAGACACAAGGGAGCTCCTATCATTGTAACTGCTGAACCAGGCTTGATTCCCAGGTGATTCCATTTTATCATTCCAGAACCCATCATTAAGGTGTTTCTGCTTTCATTGATTGGCATCTTTGTGTGTAATTCTGTTAGCTTTTGCCAAAAAGAAATAGTTCGAGAGACATATTTGAATGGGAAAACAAAAATAATGATTCTGCTAAGGCCACACTCTACAGTCCTCTGGAAAGAAGGACCTTATACACAACGAGTCATTCATGACTTTTTCAGAATGGTTTCTGAAGAATCTTCCTGAATCTCAATTCTCCCTCCGGATAGACCAGCATTTAACATTTATTCAATTGTTGTCCAGTATATCTGTGTAAGCTGATAAATTTCATCCTAAATTTTTAGTTTTTAGTGTATATATATATATATATATATATATATATATATATATATATATATGAAACTTTAAAACTCTAAACAGTGAATATTCTTGTCATCAGAAAGTGTGTAATAATAAGGGAGATGCATAAAAGGGAGAATCAGAGGTCAAATCACAGGTAGGGGAAAATCCTGGCCTAGCCCAGGAGTCCCTGGACTCTGTAGCAGATGTGTCCCCAGACAGAGAATGAGTTGGGCCGTCATGGCTTTAAAGTGTTAGCCGTTTACACTCTCAGCTTCTTTCTCTGATTCTGAATGCAGTCTTACTTGGGAACAAGTTTAATCGCTATCATATGCTTATATTTATATCCATATAGGGAAAAATAAAGGGATCAGTTGATATAACTCAGTGGATTTGATCAATGGATATACTTTCTGTATATATTAGTATATCAGCATTCTGCTATAAAGAAACATTTTGATGTAGATGTTATCAATGAAATCATTTTAAAATCATACAACTCTCGGGCACACATGCAAAGGTTCCATTCCTGAAGCACAAAACCGGAGTCACTTCTCATTCGTTGTTGCTTTAAAAATGTGATATGCACACACTATGGAGCACTACACTGCAGTAAACAAAGATGAACTTGAGTCATCTGTAGGAAAGTGGATGCACCTTGAGACCATAATGTTAAGGGAAATAAATCAGATACACAAGCTTAACTATCACAGTTGCTCTTATATGAGACCCTCAGAATAATAAAAGACAGATAATAGGAGGTAGGATTATAGATCATTCTAAAGGGGAAGAAGATCAAGAGAGGGAAGGAATAAGGAATGTAAGAAAGGAATTGAGCTGTATTATGTGCAGATACCAACTGCACCCAAGGAATGTAAACATTTATACTAAAAACATGTAAACCCTCCCAAAAAAGAAACTTACCTACTGAACAAGAAAGAGAATTAATATTTATAGGAAAGTAGAGTTAATCTAACACTGTCCTTTGTTTATTGTACAGATTTACCCACCCAGTAAATAATTAGAGACAAGCTTAAAACTCATTTACAACATATGTCCTTCCCACTAAACCTGTGTCCTTACTTAGAATCTGCTCCTAGCAACACCAGCCTTGATTTGGAGAATCGTGTAATTGTTGTCCCATGGATTCTCAGGAATCAGCCCTGATCCCAGTGGATACTTCTAAACAAGTCTGAACCCCACTCTCACGCCCTGGAAATGGCTCTCTGTGCATTTTCCTTTCACCTCTGTGGACATATACAAACATCTTGCCTGATAATTAGCTATTCTGTGTATATTTTGGAAGTCTTGATTTTTAAAATGAATGTCAACACAAAAACACAGTAAATTTACAAAACCACTCTGTACTCTATCATGGAATTAGAACAGCAAGAAAATAATTTAGTTATTTTTATCAAGCAGTTTTATAGTTTCTTCTCATATCTAGTCATAGCTCTTTATTTGGCCTGTGGTATATAACTGGCCCTGAGCCCAGTTCCCATTATCATATTTTGTTCATTGAAATATAGTTGTAATTGTTTCAAAGTTTCCGCTTATATTATTTACCTATAACTAATTTAATCTTAAACCCACATAAGATCTTGACCCCGTTTAATTGGAGCTGATTGGAGAAGGGTGAGGACACCCTTGATCACAAACTCAGTGGTACAGGTGAAATATTCTGGACTTCGACTGCACACATTGGGCGATGGGGGTATTATAGTTCATGTTCTGTAGGTAGAAAGCTCTGGCGATTGTTTTATCTTAAAGAAAAATATGCTTCCAATGATGCTAGTTAGGTCACATAGAGTTAATTTAATAAGGACATCCCTTAATCCTTTAGGTAAACCATTTTGCCTAAACCAGTCCAAACACGAATCTACTATTTAAGGTCATTGTCAAAGACTGAAATCACAACGTACTTCCAGGAATTCATTCTAGTGTCATGCATTCCCGCTCACTTCGAACAAGTGTTTGCTAATATATAACTGAAGTTGATCGCAATATATTCTTTTCTCTTGCACACCATGTAATACTCAATTTGCTTTTTAATTCTTGCTTTCTCATTCTTTTAATGCTTCACTTGAGTCAGGCTTACTTCTTCTGAGTATGAATCCAAAAGGTGCAAGTAGAGGATTTGCCTGGTGTGAGTGACTCTGGGTTCAGGGTTCGATCCCCACAAGAAAACAAACAAAAAAACCAACCCAGGGTGTTGCATTTAGACTCTGTTCTCATAATGTAAACCCCAGGCACCTTTTTCTCAGTTCTTTCAGAAATAAAATATTCATTAAAATTTAAAGCAGAGCCAGGGATTTAGCTCAGTGTCACCATAACTGCCTCAAGAAAGCAAGGTCTTGGGTTCAATCCCTGGTCCTGGGGGACAAAAGTCTAGAGCAAGTAGAGGGCTGTCTCCAAAACGCCTTGAATACAATTGGAGCCAAAAGGGTTAGAGATGATGGTGAGCAGGTTTCTCCTTTGGATGGGAAGAGCCAGGGAGAGGAAGGGATTTCACACCTCTGCGATTTTGTGATACTGTTGACCTCATTTTCACCACACACTAAAATCTAATCTACCCTAAAATACAAATGTTGAACAGATAAAAACCTTCTAATGCAGAAATATTCTGCTTGCAATATTCTGCTTGTATGCTGGAAGTAATTTTCTTAACAATTGCTTACATTTATATACAAGACAGTCCATTTCAAATCATTAAATCTAAAGACCATCCTAAAAGAGAAATTAGCAGACATATCATATAATGATTGAAATTATTCTTTGACTTCTGCTTATGCTGCTCCACATTAGAAATATTTCTATAAGGATGGTTAAAGGATTTGTGAATTCTTCTATTTTGAAAACTGAGACTCTTCTTTCTTTCTACATTGTGATTGTTTCTATTTCAACAGGAGAGCTTTGTTAACATCCAGGAGTATTTTACTTGCAAATGAGGCTACCTTACAGAGGAGGGTTGCCATAGAGCAAATTGCATCCAACAATACTGTCTAGGAATGATTAGCAGGCATTAGATTAAGCAGTCCTCAAGCTTGCTGTGTAATACACTAGTACCAGTTTAGGGCACTAAGCTGATGATGATATTTAGAAGCAAAACAATTATTAGTTATTAGTTGGCATTACTTTTAACCAATTATGTTTTGACTCATGGTGCAAGTCAGAAATAATTTCTGCAAGCGTAAAAGGAAGAATAGAAATCTTGTCCCAGACTGATGGTTTTCCTGACTCTAGATTTAGGTGCCGATATTACTATTTTTGTTGTTCATAGCATTCCTCCTAATGAGAATGTGATATGTGTTCCATAAAAGCTAGCCATCCTGAGTTAGTCCCTGGCAAAGCTTTACATGCTTTTTTATTGAATTATCATTACTACATGCTTTTTGTCATTGAATTATCATTACAGTTCTCTGAAGTTACTAAAATAAAAATGATGAGTTATGCATATATTCCTCTAATACTGACTTTGACTCTCCCCAAATGTTTTTACAATGAGTTCTTCAGCATTCAGTTGATTATTTTCTGTTGTTTGGTCCAACTGCAGTCTGGATGATATAGAATGAGCATAGAAAACCATGGCATTAATCTTGGCCTATAAAAGCCCTATTTGTGTTGTGACACAAATATAAATGTAAAGCAAGCAGAAAAAGATGCTATGTAAGCTCTTTTCTGAGCTTGGTATTTTTAGAAAATATTTAACTCCTATGTTGTTTGGTAACTTTCCTATTGTGTGTACTATTCATGCAAAATGAATTCTGCTGGGGTCAAAAGCTTGTTCTGAAGTTTTGTAGTAAACTATTGTTTTATCAAAAATGTGTCCTTGAGGGAAACGTACAGCATCAAATTTAACACAGTTAACAAGAGTCATGAAATGTGAAATTAATATTCAATACATTTGATATAAAGAATAAGAAGATTAAAATGTACAAAAACATTAATAGGTCTGAGTGGAATACTGAATCCACGTAACTAAAAATGGTAGGATTTGATTATGTTAAACTTAAGCAGTGACGACCACAGACATCACATGAGCCTCAGTGTATTCAAAAACACGAACCATTTTTATGTAATAAGCATAACTGGAAAAGAATTATCAGTACCAATAATGTGTGTGTGTTTGTGATAGCACTGAAAGAAAAATTGATATTACTTATTATACCCAAACCATCACTGGTCTTTTTTTTTTTTTTCTTTTTGAGACAGGGTCTTGCTTTGTAGTTCAGGCTGGCCCTGAGCTCACTATGGTGCCCAGGCAAGCCTTGAACTCAGCAATTCTCCTGTCTCTGCCTCCTGAGTGCTGGGATTACAGGCGTGAGCCACCACGCCCGGCATTATCACTGGTTTTTTAAATGACAAATGGCACTGGAGGATTCCTTAGCCAGGTGTGGCTGAGACTGCACTGGAAACCCAGTTTACAGGAGATGATTTTACTCACTTAGCCTTGTACATATCAATCAAGCAATTGTCCCAATTTCCCAAGATTTTCTTTGATGACATTAAAACTGAGATGAGCCGAGGTGCTTGAAGTCCTATAATCTTCCCCAGATGTTTACCTTGCGGTTGGAAGAGGCACTCTAAGGCCTCTTTTATTCCATTTCCCCAACTTCTGCAAGCATAGTGTAAAAGTGACCCCCAAAAGCTGACCCAGTATCAAGTGCAATAAATGACAAGTCAACAACTCTGGAGAAGACTATCAGGGTTGGAAGGAAACTCACAGGTCATGAATGGGGAGCCACACCCCCATCTTTCATCTGCAGTGATGCCAAACATCACAAATGGGAGGGATGTGCTGCCTCCAAAATTCAGGCTATTCTTGTCCAAAGAAAATCCCTAAATTGAGGTATGTGTGTCTCTCTGTAAATCCCACTGACTAGTCCTCCATGTAAGCTTGAAAATAATGAAATGTTGACTTCTTCCTTGATGCCATGATAATGTCATTTCTTTCCTTTCAATTGCCTAGTTATTGTCTTCTGAATGTACTCCAATTGTTTAATGCTTCTCTGACTAGCACAAGATAAAACACAATTAGCAATCGCTTCATTCTAACGCTATCTTTCTTTAACAATGGATTTGCTTTCATGGCAGATATATCAGAGAAATGTCCAAATTCTTCTCCAAATATCTAATCCAAGTCATATATAGCCCATTCTTCTGTATGTGGTTGGATTTAGACAGCCACACATTTATATCCATGCAATATCTCATTAAATTAGCTCCCCACTAAGTAGGTTTTGGGAACGGGCTTCCCTCCTCTTTTGAAAATCAGGCCCACAGTCAGAACCCTTAGCCCCCCTCCTGCTCTCAGGGGCTCCTCGAAGACACTCAGGAGGGTCCTCAGCTTATTCATGGCCCCTATTACCATATCTGACATGTAAGAGGCATCCTGCGATTGTCAAGAATCCAAACACTCAAAACTTGGATTTGGGTGGCTATCTTCCTATTTTGAAACTTTGAAACTGGAACTATATAGTCTTTATTTCCTTTGTTCCTTACATTAGAATTGTGAACTGAGCAAAGGCTCACTCTTCCGTGTGACTGTGCACCAGCCACACCCTGGAGCACCCACCCGACCAAATCACCTTCCTGTGGCTTCAGGTGACCTTGCATGTGTTTCCAGAGAGACGATTCCATCTCTCTGGAGAGACTCTAAGCACCAGTTTTCCTGTGAAGGCTCAGATGAAGCTGTATTTGAATTGGCTGTTGGAAAGGAAGCAGAGGGGGGAAAAGCAATGGTGTTGAACAAAATAAGAAGGCAGAGCAGGGGTGGCTCAGAGGAGGAGTGGGAGGCAGGATCCCGTTCAGCCCCGGAGGCCTCGCCTCTCTGTGCTCCAAGGCCTGGAGCCCCTCTGCTTTGCTTTCTTTATACAGAGTCAAATTCTTCCAGTGCCTGGCCCTTTTGCTGCGCCTCTGCCTTCATCAGCCTCCTTATGGAATTTATGCCAGAAGACAGCAGAGTTACAGGGGGACACAACTTTTGAAGATGCACAGAAAGGCTGGTAACCAAAAGTCACATTTAATAAAATTTAACTAAGATTAATCAAAATAACTATAACAATACTAACCTTGTCTCCTCAGCCCAAGGTTACCATCATTTCTAAGGAAGAAATGCAAAATAGGTACCAGGGGACCAGACTCCCACCAGTCCTTGAAGTCACCCCTAATGAGAGGGGTTCTCTCACCCTGTGCTTCCCATCCTCACCTCTCCCAGCAGCTGTGACCTGTCCTTCCCACCCCCAAAATCATTCTCTCCTGGACAAAGAAACTAAAATCTTACCATTTGGTTCTTTCTCTTAGCCATCAGTGTTCCATTATTTTGGCTGCAGGGACCATTGTGTTCCTTGGAGGTAAGCAAGAAAAACATACATTTATTCATATCCTGAGATTGATTTTTCCTAATTGGTTTCAAGTGCTAAAGGGTTTTTAAATTTCATATGCCTCTGAGTGTACCATGACATTTACCTGGGTTTTCACAAGGCCTGTTCACATACTTCAAGCTCGGAGTCAAGATGCTGTGTGCTCACAAAAGGGTTTCCCTATTTGAAGAGTCATTCTGCTGTTCACCTCCTGCTCACTTCTCTTAACAGCACCCTTATTGCCTGGAATTAGAGGCATGTTTATTTACCACATTTCTCTCCCACAATATAAGCCCTGCTCAGAACAAGGGCTCGGTCTTGTTCATACTTGTGCTCCTGGCACTGGAATAGTCCAGCCGTATAAAAGTTTCTTCATGAATGAAGTAAAAACGGGTTCTTTCCCAGGAACTGGGAAGAAGGTCGTCTAACCACAGCAGTGGTTGCTTCATTAAAGTTCCCAGCTTTCTTTCACTTTAGAATTATGTGCAACTATGAGGTAGAGCTTGTTTATTTTAAAGCAGCCTTGGTTTTATGTTCTAATCAGAGTTGCTTTGATCATCTGAAAATCACTTTAAGATACAAAATTTAAAAGAAACTCATCATACTACCAACAAAGGAAACTAATATTGAGTTTTTTGTTCTGTTTAGAACTTTTGCAAACTTCTTTCTTTTCAAGATATTACTCCTTTAAATTCTTATGCTGCAGAATCCTTTTAATCTGTTCTCTGAACTTTTAAAAATCTGTTCTCATAAATTTGCCATATTTGCTTGACTTTTTTCAGACCTATCCCCATCATAGTTTTTAAATTGTATGATTACTGTGTTGGAAGGTTCCTTTTACTTCTGCATAGCCAACCAATTCCCTTAGAGGTCAAAATCTGATTTTCCCCTTTTCATTTCCTCAAATTTTGACAATAAAATTGCCATTAGGGCAAGACAGTGACCTATCTGATGTCTTGAATTTAGCTGAAAATGAATTCCAAGGCAGATGGAGGCACCATTTACCAGCCTCATGACTTGTCTCATTTAGTCTTAAGAGTTTATCCCACCACTGTGGATACACAGAAGTAATGTTAAAAAAAAAATCCTCAAGACCTTCCCGTACTTTCACTCAGTGATTACTGTAGTCCTATTTTGTGCCTGACACTGAGGCGCTTAAGATACCAAAATGTAGGTGAAAAGCACACTACTCAGGGAAGATACACCCATTGATTCTTTTGCAAATATTTATTGAGCATCTACACACAAGCTACCACCCTAGATTAGGGCGGAAGGAAACATAATGTCAACAGTATAGACACATTTGGGTTTAAATATACTCTGTGTCAGTTTATAGACTGCTGAATCATTTTCTTTATCTCTAAACTGAGGATAATAA
>PVIC010028934.1:0-22895 GCA_004025085.1 Thryonomys swinderianus
AGGTATGTGAGACTGAAAGGATTACTACCTGGGAAAATGGGAAAAGAAGCACAGAAAGGTGAAGTTGGTCATATAAATTAGCAAAAAAATAATCATGGCTTGGACCTTATTTTCATCAGGACCGAGACAAACTGAAACTGCATAGGGAAGTGGTGATAGAACAGAACAATAAACAAAAATGGATCATTTCCTTCAGATACACATTTTATTTTATGTTTTAAATTGACTTTATTGGTACATTTTATACATACATAATAACCTCAACATTGAGAATTTGTACCTGTATACAACACATTTTGATTCTCATTTTCCACTCTCCCTTACCCTTCATACAAACCCCATCCCCTATATTCAGGGTTTGTTTCCTTTTTTTTTAACTCTCGTATTTTTTCTTTCATTTCTTTCCTTTCCCCTGCCCACCCTTTTGCACAGAAGGAAAATCATATCAATTTCTTATGATTTGTGATTTTTACAAGCACAGTGATAGATAACAAATGGGCTCATTGCTTTTCCTTATAGTGTTTTAAAAATACTGGTAATGTTTTCATGAATACATTTTAAAATATGTCTTAAGGAAATGATTTTATGAAGGTGCTTGTTAGTCTTGAATTCAATAACCCTTTCCTCTGGAGGACCTATTTTATGGGGTATGATCTAATGCCAAGAAGAGTAGCTTATGCTCTGCACATACATTACTTGATGTTTCAATATATAGGATACACAAATGTTTGTATCACTGAGAAAGTAAATATCCTTGGGGAAACTAACCTTGTGAATGAACTCCAATCTTTACATTAGCAAAATAATAATTACCAATCATTAACTGAATGTTTCTAGGCCCTGTGTGTTCTCAAATTGTTTACACTGTGAATTTTTTCTTCACTGGATTTTAATCTTCTAACATTCCAAACATACACACAAAGAAATAGATTGCTATAGTGACCTACACAGTACTCATCTCTCAATTACAACTATTAATTCATGGCCAACTTTGTTCCCCTGACTTTTGCCTACATGTTATTTTGAAACAAATTCTAGACATTATATTGTTTCATCCAGTGTTCTGTCTCTGAAAAAGATAAGGATCACAAAGTTACCATGCTGTTATCATTCTTAAAAATGCTTAGATGCTGGGTGTGGTGGCTTACTCTGTAATCTCAGGAGGATCTCTGAGTTTAAGGTTTGCCTGGGTTACCTAGTGAGCTCAGGTCCAGCCTGAACTACAAAACGAGTTATAAATATGTGTTTGGAAATATTTTTGTACAACTTTTTTATTTGAATTAACATCCAAATAATTTCCATGTAATACAATTGGTTGATATGGCTCTCATTCTCAACGAAATTTAAATTTATACCTTTTTCTTACTCTTTCCTTCTTTGCAATCTATTCATTGAATAAGCTGAGCCATATTTTAAGTAGCTCTGTCCTTCAGGTTTTCTATAAGTTGGTAGCTGTAGCAGGAAGCTTGGTCATATTTTTTTTTTTTTTTTGAGACAGGGTCTCGCTTTGTAGTTCAGGCTGGCTCTGAGCTCACTATGTAGCCCAGGGAAGCCTCGAACTCAGCATTCCTCCTGTCTCTGCCTCCCGAGTGCTGGGATGACAGGTGTGAGCCACCATGCCCAATTTGGTCATATAATTTTGACAGTTAATTGGTGGGAACACCACTTGTGAGTGGTTTTAGGTTCCTTTAGAGGAAGCATCTTAGAATCACAGACCCATTCATTCTTTGGTGCTTGCAAATTGTTATAATTTTAACAACTTTTAAAAAAAATATATTGCCCAACTGGCACAGTTTGTGTAGGAGAAATGCATGATAAATGATTGATTTCTTTCCTTTATATTTATTAGTTTTCAATGTAATGAGTTAACAACAATATCCAATTTTGCTGTTAGTATAACTTGTTTATTTGGGGAAGGTTATTGTTAGCAGCAATTATACCTGAAAACATACATGCATGCACACAGCCAGCATGAACCATGCACTTTAATCCATTGCAATTATTACTCTTATTGATACCAAATTATTCTCACTTTGACCAGTGGGGGCTTATTCAAGTTGGGTTCTGAATCCTTTTTTTTTTTTTTTTTTTTTTTGCTTTTTGGAGACAGGGTCTCGCTTTGTAGTTCAGGCTGGCCCTGAGCTCACTATGGTGCCCAGGCAAGCCGCCGCGAACTCAGCAATCCTCCCATCTCTGCCTCCCGAGTGCTGGGATGACAGGCGTGAGCCACCATGCCCAGCATTCTATGTGGTAACCGGGGATCGAACTCAGGTCCTTAACGCTTGCGAGGCAGGCGCCGGAACCACTGAGCCAACCCTCCGGCCCTGAATCCTTTTTTTTTGAGACAGGGTCTAGCTTTGTAGTTCAGGCTGGGTCTGAGCTCACTATGTAGCCCAGGCAAGCCTCGAACTCAGCAATCCTCCTGTCTCTGCCTCCTGAGTGCTGGGATGACAGGCGTGAGCCACCACACATGGCACTGTGGTATGTGGTATTGATTGCTGGTGGGCATGAGTCTCCACACCCAGCACTGTATGTGGTTTCCGGGGATCGAACTCAGGACCTTGCGCTTGCAAGGCAGGCGCCAGAACCACTGAGCTAACCCTCTGGCCCAGTTCTGAATCCTTTTATAAGACAATTATAGTATTAATAGGGTCCACTTCACATATAGGACTCCAGACTCATCTGCACCTTTTCTCTACTCCATGTATGCCAAGAGACATTTCCAAAAGAACTTCCTGTTCTTTTTAGTATGAAAAATATCTGGACACCATAGTCTCACTTGTGAGAGTTGTAATTGCTGTCAGGAAAGCCTTCTCAGTGGAGGATACTAGGAAATACAGAGATATGTTCCTAAAGAAATAGGAATTGTATCGATAATGTGACTTTAAATTTTGGAGTACGTGGTGTTTTTATTTCACATACTTTAGTATCAAATTTCTTTCTTCTACTCCAGGGATTCAGTATTCAAATGTTCTGGATATTATACAATTAGCATATCATATAAAGACTCAAGTCTTGCTGGGGGTGGTAGCATGTGCCTGTAATTCTAAAACTCTTGGAAGCTGAGACAGGATCACATCTGAGCCCAGCTTGGACAACTTAGCACAGAGATTCCTTGTCTCAAAATTTTTAAAGAAAATGAACAAAAGAGCTGGGAGCATTGCTTATTGAGAAGATCCTGGGTTAAATGTCTACTGAGAAAAAAGAACTAATGTCGTTTTATTAATGACACAGTATTTACACATCTGTGACCTATTTATTTCGCTTATGAGTATGTCCTCAAGGTACATCCATTTGAGTATGAATAACTCAAACTTATCACTCTTTATGGCAGAGTAAAACTACATTTTATATTATAATTTAAAAAAAACATATATCAGCAAATAAACAATGAGGTCATATTTAATATGTCAGAGTTAAGTTTTTCAAAGTCTAGCATAAAATAGATATGTTGAAATTGAAATAATGTGGTCATAATAGCATATAATATAATAATATTATTATTACTACTTTACCTATGAGAAAAGTGGTTAAGGGAGATTAATTTCCTTTATCATCACCTAAGAAGTTGGAATCAATTTTCAAGGTTTTTTTCTCTATACTATGTTGCTTTCTTTCAGAAAAAGTCCTGAAAAGTCCTTACAGATGTTGTCTTTAAGCATGGCAGGTAGAACAGGCAAGGGGAGAAGCATTCCTGGAAGCGTGGGAAACCATATGCCATGGACATTAGTGAGAAATCTGTTCTTTCTGTGGTTGGAGGGTAAGGTGAAGATGTGAAGTCAAGGGGGTGATGCAGAGATGAATTAGGACTGGTGGACAGGTGCCATTCTAAATCCACAGTCAACTTGTGGATTTTAATTTATTGAGTAAAATGATGAGATCTGTGTTTAGCAAGACAAGACTGTTGAAGAAGGAAAGCCTAGAAGCAGAGAGACCAGCCACGAAGCTCTCATAAGTAGGGAGAAGAAAATGAATTGGGCCGGGCATGGTGGCTCACGCCTGTAATCCCAGCACTCGGGAGGCAGAGACAGGTGGATTGCTGAGTTCGAGGGTTACCTGGGCTACATAGTGAGCTCAGAGCCAGCCTGAACTACAAAGCGAGACCCTGTCTCAAAAAAAAAAAAAAAAGAAAGAAAAAAGAATTGGATGAAGCAGTGGTTGTAGCGCTGAAGATCAAGAGATGCCTGATGTAGGATGAGACTACGTGGCTCAGAGCTTGAAAAAGGCTAAGAGAACTGAGAGATTCCACAGCTATCACGGAAGCCAGGAGATAATGAATGTCCTGAAGTTTCTCAAGGAAAATGGTTTGGCCTCTAGAATCCTATGCACAGTCAACACATGAAAGAAGTGTGAAAGTTAAATATTCAGATCTCAGCTTACCTCCCATTCCCTTATTTGTTGGAGCTACTGAAGTGTATGCTCCAACAAAACCAAAGAGTAAACCAATGCAGAAGACACAAGCCAAGCAACACTGGGCAAGGAGGCATAAGAAGATCTAGAGACAAGAGCAAACCAGTGAAATTAGGGATCAACTGGCCTCAGTTGCACTTGGAAATCATAAGATACCACATAGCATCTCTTATAGGCTGAAAATAATGAAATACCTGAAATATAATTGAAGAAACAATTGTGATAAAGAATTTGGGCAGGAAGCTGTGATGGATAGTATAAAAACAAGTCATGTCCTATACTGGTATGAATTCACAATGTTGAGTGTAATCATGATGTGTGTATATAATGTACCAATAAAGATTCAAATTTTTTAAAGTAGCAGTAGCAAAATTAAACCAAAGTAAAACAAATGCTGACTCCAGAATAAGGATGAGAGAAAAATGTGTTTGGATTCCAGCCTCATTGTAAAGGCTGTTTGGACAGTAAAAATGATAATATCATGGTTTAGTACTGATCTAACACTTTTTCATATTTTAATAATGGGCAAATGCAGGCAGGGTCCAAATGGGAGGTAAGGATTTGTTACAGGGTGGAGGTGATGAAAGAGTTAAGGCTTCTGGTTTTATAATAGGAAGCCAATAGTTAATATTTTATGAAAACGAAGAAATAGTATTGTTACTTAGATATTGGAAAGTCAATACTAAAACAAACACCTAAGAGAGCAGACAGTATTTGCTTATGCGGGATGAGAATAAAATACATGGAAAGCGAAAAAGAACTGCTAATTTTCAAAGTGACTTCCACATAACCACTTGATTTTCATCACGATGTAAACATGTGGATAGCAACAAGCAATGACTCTTCCATTTCAAGAGAAGGCAAGAGCCAGACAATGGGATGAGATGGCCGTTGTAGGTGAGGTAATTTATTTTCAGTACCAACAACATTAGCAAACATTTCAAAAACGTTTTTTATGAGTATGTGTTTGTAATCCATAATGATGCTCATGCACTTCAGTAAGCTAATACAGGTACATAAAATATTTTAATTCCTTTTACATTCCACCCATCTCCTCACCTCCTCTATTTTGTTCCCCTTTCCCTTTGCATAATATATATCTCCCTGTTTCTTATTGACTATCATTTATTTTACTGTTTTATTTCAACTTTGGATTTTTCATACAAGAGAAATCGCGACATAGGCTTATAAGTCTGATTTATTTCACTTAATATTATGGTGTCAAGGTATATCCAAGTGTTTTTTAAAAATTAAGATAATAATTATAAAATTAAGATTAAAAATTAAGATAATAACTGTGACTAGAATAAATAGGAACTTGTGAGATCTCAGATGAGAAAATATTGATGACTTGATAAAATCAGGAAAGGAGATATTTCCAAATGTAGGTCTGTTTTATAGCGAAATAAACTCAAAGCATCCACTACTAATTAAATTAGAACCCCAGGGAGAGCAAGAATAACTTAATTTTAAATGCATTCTAAAAGTAAAATATTGTAGTTCTAGTTTAATACTTAACATTTGCCAAAGAAGCACTCATAATTATCAACTTGTTACTTGCTGAGAAATCTTAACGATTGCTGAAGTATCTAAAGTGATCATCTGAAATTACAAGATCCACTGTTTGCTTTGGAGAAAGAAGAGAAATTATTGGACGAAGTTGTCAGTTACCTTTAAACGTTACACCTTGAGATAGCCAATGTCATTATTATCTTGCGGGCTTTCTTTTTGGGGGAGATGATGAAAAAATAAAGAGGCATAAATCAATACAAATCTCATTCAAATCACTGATTTTGAAGTATCTTATGGCTTGAATATATCCATTTTTTTTCTCCTACTACCATGTATCTAAAGTCATAAAACTGAGAATGGAGACAGGAAAGCTGTATAAGAATGTCTGTGTTTTAAAATGTTCGTTTTAACTTTCTACTTACCAGTAAGGGCTGTGGGTCTGAGCTGTGTTCAAAAGAGTTGAATTTCCCACTAGACTTTTACGATATTTGAACATAGAAGGTGAAACTAAGTTGGAGATCCATGGTGGTCAGGAGTTTGTCTGTCTTCCTTTATATGCTTTTGAGTCCCTCTTTTGTATCCTTTGGCTTTATTTTCCCTTTCATTTTTTTTTCCATTTTAACTTCACTTTTTTAATAAAAACAATTGTTCTGAGAGTGAATTTTACTTTTAGACCACTGGTAGGTTTGAAGGATGTTCAGAAAAACATCTGCTAAGTGATCAACTTTAGATTTATTTTTAATGGAGGCAATAAATGTCTGAGATGAGCCTTCAGTTTTCAAGTGATTAATTATTATAGATTATTCATTGGAATTTTGTAGAGAACTTTTAAACTATGTGCATGTATAAATATGCAAAGATGAATCCATTATGAGTCAGATTCTATGTTTAGTGCAACAAATTCTTTGTTCTGATGTTACTGTCATTTACAAACAGGACCAAAAACATCAGCCATACATGAACTGCAAGAAGTTGGGCTTTGGCAATTGTTGAAAGCCTGACTTGTTACATACATTTTAATATACCGAGAAACATACAAATAGAGCACATTTCCTTTATGTAACATACTTCCTGTCTGATATTAACATCAGTATAACTTATAAGTGACAAATGACATTTTTTTTTTTTTTTTGAGACAGGGTCTCGCTTTGTAGTTCAGGCTGGCTCTGAGCTCACTATGTAGCCCAGGCAAGCCGCTGAGAACTCAGCAATCCTCCTGTCTCTGCCTCCCGAGTGCTGGGATGACAGGCGTGAGCCACCACGCCCGGCACTGTGGTATGTGGTATTGATTGCCGGTGGGCATGAGTCTCCACGCCCAGCATTGTATGTGGTTACCAGGATCGAACTCAGGACCTTGCGCTTGCAAGGTAGGCACTGGAACCACTGAGCCAAACCTCCGGCCCACAAATGACATTTTTAAATGCAGTGCATTTTATACTTTGAGTCACACTAAATTCTATGCTTCTATACAAGTGTTGAAACATCTCATTGACACCGAGTTTACTGATACTAAATACAGCATGAACACATTACATTAACCTTAAATAGTTGTTGGAATTAAGGAAGATGATATTTATTGAAGATCCTGCATAGTGTGTGTATCTATGAGATCTTGCTATGTAATAAAACACTCTAAAATTTAGTAGCAAAGAAATGATTAATTTTTGAAAATCTCTGAGTTGGCTGGTTGGTTTTTTGGTTCAGAGTTACCTTCTTTAAATATGGGACAGAGCTCAGTTGTATTTCACTGTAGAATCCTGCAAAAGATCCCAATCTTCTTCTGCATGCTACCACCCAAGATGAGAAGAAAACTCAGGGACAGAATTACAGTGAAATGGGCAACTGGGGTGGCCAATGCTTGAGCAAGCAAAGACACCAAACCAGCCAGAGCCACAGATATTTATTGGTGACATATTATTTTTAAATTGGGGTGAGGGCATTGCATGTGATTGCTAGAGATAAGTTACTGACAAAGGCAGGGCTTGTATGAGAAGAGACAAAGCATTCCTGTGTTAGGAATAGAGCATACCAGATATAGATTGTGATTAAAAATTAACTTTATCTTTTCAGTTAAGAAGGCTTTAGGGCCAGAGATTTAGCTCAGCGGTTCCGGCGCCTGCCTCACAAGCACAAGGTCCTGAGTTTGATCCTGATAATCAGTACTACATACCACAGTGCCGGGCGTTGTGGCTCACGCCTGTAATCCCAGCACTCGGGAGGCAGAGACAGGAGGATTGCTGAGTTTAAGGCTTACCTGGGCTACATAGTGAGCTCAGGGCCAGCCTGAACTACAAAGCAAGACCCTGTCTCAAAAAGAAAAAAAAAAAAAAAAAAAAAAAAGGCTTTAGCTCTGAGAATGGAATTTTTGTGTCAGTCATGTTGATGCTGGCTGGCATGTATATTTTATTAAGGCCCATAGCTTTACAAGCCATTTCTCTGGCCTCTGCTGTGTCCATCGGTGGGAAAGTTTGTGCTGATCCAAGGACCATCTGCAGTGCATCCTATGCATCATGTAGACTTTGGCCAGACTCACTTCTTTAAACAAGGGAATTTTGGGGTTGACTTTACAACCTGTTCTACTTACACCCTGCTTTGGGCATAATTAGCAGGGTGATTCCCCACAGGATTTCAGTTAGTATCAGGGAAGACATGGACGTTTTTTTTCTCATCAATCATTTTCTCAACAACAGCAGGATGTCAGGACCCAATGCTCAATTACCTATTCTGTCTGCTTTCTTTCATTTTCTATGGCTGTTACTTCATTGGCCTTTATAAGTCATGTTGTTACACCTGGACAACAGTTGATGTGCTGAGCTGGCGGTTACAAGGACTATGATGATTTGGCTGATCAACGTCTGTAGACAACCTCCCGTAGTGCCTGACAAGAGGTGCATATTTTTGTTTTGTTTTGTTTTGTTTTGTTTTGTTTTGTTTTTTTGAGACAGGGTCTCACTTTGTAGTTCAGGCTGGCTCTGAGCTCACTATGTAGCCCAGGCAAGCCTCGAACTCAGCAATCCTCCTGCCTCTGCCTCCCGAGTGCTGGGATTACAGGCGTGAGCCACCATGCCCGGCAGGAGATGCATATTTTATAGAAGGGTTTTCTTTATAGTGAATATTTTAACCAAAGAAGATCTACCATTCACTTAGAAGCAAAAGATATGTTTGGCAAAGACCAAAGTGTTTATAAGCTAACTTTGGAGAGCCATAGAAATCATCCTCTCCTTTATGGTAAACACAACATCTCTTCTAAAAAGAAATGGTCAAGAAACAGTAGTACCTTAAGGTTATACAGGAATAAATCTTTAGCGTATAAGGGAATAAATCACATCTTTGAAATAATTTTCTGAGTGTGATTTATCCAAATATTTACTGCTCTCAGTTGTTTCTCTTTCATTTGGAAACATTAAACATCGGTCAAGGACATGGACTTGGAATCCAGACATTGACTATAAATTTCTACCTAGGTGACACCAGACAAGCACTTTATCCTTTGTGCTTCAGCACGTTCAACTGTAAAATGTAAGATGTTACTAAAACACAATTTATATGAGACACTAATGTATGTAACATTTGGAACAAAACAGTGCTGGGAGAGTGAGCATTCATAATTGCCATTGTTACAAATATTTGCAAATGACTCTGACTCACATAAATGTGAATGGGTCTATTCATGAATAACTTAGTATTCATGAGCTGTTTCCTCTATGTCTTCACTTAGATGTATTTTGTAGCATTCAAATAGACAATTTAGTATTAATACATTATCAATGATCAGAGTGATTACAGGATTTTTCTTTTTACAACACAGAGCTGTGGAATTGCCTGCATTGGAATTAGTATATGTGCTGCTAAAGCAAGCACACCTACATTGGAATTAGAGTATAGCTTAGTCCCTCTGCTTTGGTGATCATTCTACTTACTTGAATTCTGATGTCACAGGCATGGTAGGGAACTGAGGCATTTAACTTCTAATTTATAAAACAATATAGAAAGTTACATGTCCTAAATTTCAAAGATTAGAATATTTGAGACATAAGAAGTTACCTTCTTATATTTTTAAAAATAATTCAGGGAGGATTTACTAATAGTTGAATCAGATATTAAACTAAATTTAAGAAACTATTATCATTTTAAATTTGCAGTGTCAAACACTTTGGGCCTTTCTGAACTGCTATCTGGAATCCTTTCTTAACATGCTTGTAGGTATTGGGGAAGTTTGATATTCAGGGCTTTGAAACTTACAAAAGAATAATGGTTGTGAAATAAGTGTGAGCCTTGTTTTAAGTTTACTTTGGACTTAGAGGATTTTCTGTAACAAATGAGTTCACAGAAATGACAACAGGGAAAAAAAACATTGGCAAGTGGACAGAATCAGGACTTCTAAATAAAAACTTCAAATTACGAACCATAATATTGAATTGGATTTTAATACAAAGTAGGTGCGTTTGACACATGATCCCAACCTAGAAGTCACGTGTCTGATTCTGGGGAGACATTCTGTGGCCGCTGTGTGAGGTTAAGGAGTCAAGGTCTATAAAATACCGTCAAAAGTTCCAAGCAGAGGTTGACCCTAAAAGATCAGTTCATTTGAAAGAAAAGTTTTTATTTGTTTTGAAATTTCTGAATCCGTGAAACCAAGGTGGGGAATCTGGGCTCCTTTTCCCCTTCCATCTTCACTCTGCCTCAAGTCACTATTTCTCTAGGACTGTTTCCACAGTGAGGTAAACTCCAGGGCAGAGGGGCTGCTTCAAAGCAAATGAGCCCCTTAATTTATCATAAAAAAGAACACTGGTTGTTAAGGTTTTATTGGATTACAATAAAGACTCCTAGTGCTAGGGGTCTGTGGTTTGATTCCCGGCATCAGTGGGGGAGCTTGAAATCATAACCACAGATTATAGCAATGAGCTTCCAAATTTCCATATCCTAAGCAACGATGCTGCTTTCCTGGAGCTAATGTGGAATTACATGCTCTGTGATTTTAGGATATGTATTGGAAAATTTTCTGTTTGGATATCACTTCAGGAGGGCTGTGATTCTCCAATCACCTCTGTGGTTATGGCTTCAACATTCTTAAAAAGAAGAGGAAAGAAAAAAATAATAAAACCAAACCAAACAAAAGATGATTGTTGCGACTCCTTCCTGTCCTCTTGTATGGCTTGAATACTTGCACTTTGTTCTTACACCAAGTTCAAGCAAAGTTCTTATAAGGTTATTCTAGGTTGTTTCAGTGGCCTAAATGCATCTTCTAGGTCTCTTTCCCCAAATTCCTACTAGGAATTGTGTTTTGCCAGCTAAACAGACTCTAAAATCTATCATATTATTCAATATACTTCCTCTATATTCACATATATGTGCATGCACACATATACTAGTATAATATATGTGTAGATATCAGTAAATATTACTTATATCTATATAAGTAAATCTAAATTTTATTTACATATGTAGTAGGAAAATGGCAGGCAGCTCATATTGAGCTACACAGGAATGAATGAATGAATGAATGAATAACTGGAACATATATGCAATTGCACTTGATTTTTCTTCTTGTGAAATATATCTGAATTGGTGAAGGCATAGGATGGCAATTTGACTTCCTTTCTCGTATTCATTAGCATATCCATGTACCCTAATGGCATGGGAACAAAACCTGTAAAAAAAATAATGTCTACATTCTTCACTATGCTTGAAACTCCTTTTGTCTTTTACCTTATAGAGCTGTCCCAGTGCCATGGGAGGAATTGCCCAGCTTGTCATATGTGGAGGGAGAGAATACTAATCTGTTTGGAAAGGGGCTTGGCACCCGGAGGGATAGGGATTTTCTACCACCTGGTCTAATCATATTGTCAGTTTTCTCCCCTGACTTCTGCATTCCAGTGAGTCACTTGGAGTTTTCTCTGCCTGGGTAGGATGCCCTTCCATAAATAAACTATAAACCACAGGGGGCTCAGATTACACAATAAGGGAGGACATTATCTCATAGAGGTGGAAATCCAGAGATAGGCTCATAGGATATTTGAGTGACTCGACAGACTTTGGTTCCTCAGAATTTTACTCCCAAATATCTGTTACTTGCCTATGAATGGGATGAACATTCCCGTCTGTGTTCCCAAAGATTGGCCCAGCCCTTGTGGGAAGAGGAAGCCCCACCCCCTGCACGCCTGCCCCTCCCCATCTTCTCCGGATGTGGGCGTGGCTAACCAGGTGTCTGGGATTTGGGGTCAGGGCAGGCAGAGGTTTTGCATGGGCTGGCCTACTTCGCTTGACAGGTCGCTGCTTTGTACCAAGAGAACGGTGGTTTCCAAGAGTGGCCACTGCTTAGCCTCCTTTGGAATGTGAGGACATCTGGGAATGACCAGAGCCCAGAAGTCCTGCAGCACTCGGATGGTGAGGGAAATAACCACGGGTTCCCTGAGGCCACTAACACATTGGAGTTGTTTATTGCTGCAGGAAAGGCTGCCTAATTTTAGAACCCAGTGTCTTTCCATCTCTCCATTCTTGTCGCTGCCAGGGAAGCTTGCTTTCTAAAGCTTATTTTCCTTGTGGTTGGAGAAAAGCTATGCCAGATGCTAGTGTCACCTCCCGATGTGACGATAGCCGGGAGCCATAAAACGGGTCATGACATTCTGTGTTTGCTGAAGAATAGAGATAGATTTTCCAGGAGCCCCATGGGAGATTCATACGAAAACTTCATCATCACTGGTGGCGAAAATGGTAGTGGCCGTACTTCACGTGGGCTAGTCAGGGTTGACCACTCAGGAGGGATACCCAAGCCTTTTCCTCGGTCATTTTCATGGCGTGAGGTGGAAAGGGAAGGACTGGACAAGCCAACAAAGTTAGATTTATTGCAGTCCTGGAAAAGTTGACAAATAAGACCCAGTGCTTACTATAGTTTTCTTGTATTGTTGTTGTTGTTGTTGTTATTATTAATATTTTGTGGTACCAGGGATCGAACTCAGGCCCTCGTACTTGCAAGGTAGGCGGCGGTACCACTTGAGCTAAATCCTCACCCCCTGTATTATTTTCTTATACCTCTCCTTCACCTTTCTTTCTCCCATCTCTTATCCCCATCATTGCTTCTTTTTTCTTTACTTTCACCATCCTTGGACTGCTGTCCCACTTCCATTAGAGTCTGGGATACACAGTGGGAAAGAGGCTCTACTGAGGGTTCTTGAGAGGAAAACTAATTTCAAAATGTTGTGGTTTCTTAAGTCCAGCAGGCATTCAATTCACCCTCTGTGCTTATGTTCCTGACCCCTGAGAAATCCCGAATTCACACGTCTCCAGCAGAGCCTCTCCATTCAGACCCTGACATTTTCCTGGCTGCCCAACTTTTCATTTCATCACTTTGTCAGTTCCACAACAGAGACTTGGGACTCTCGGAGAGGAGTGCCTTCTTACTGCAATGCTGTCCTCCCCTGGATAGTGTGATCTACACAGCACAGTCTGTAGGATTTGCCAAGTGATGAACTCCCCGGGGGTTTAAGGAAAGGGTTGAGCAGGAACTTAAGGAAATGCTGGGTATTCCATCGGGACACATGACCCTCGGACCTCAGTATTCTCAGGACTATGTTCCACGGAAGATTTTTGTTTCCCAAATAAAACCTTGTATGTCCTGAAAATGTTTGGCAAAATACATTTTGAGTGCATTTGTTTTTAAAGCCAGGTAGGAGCCACCTTCTTTCCTTTTCCCAGATGCACTGAAAACTTTCTTCTCAAGATATAGAATGGTACAAATATCCTCTTTAATTGAAAGGGAAGTGTTTCAAGACTTCTAGTATATTGGCCCGAGGATTTAGCTCAGTGACACTATGCCTGCCTCACACACAGGAAGACACCACAGATGAGTAGAGCATCACTGCCACCCAGTCGCCCTCCTGTAAGCACATGAGGCACTAGGAACAGTCTTGGTCTATGCTCTAACACCTTATTTTCATATTTTAATATGACGCGTATTGAATTTGCCATGCTTATCATCTTTGCCTGGGCTCAAAACTTCAAGAAACCTTTACAGCAATCTTTACAGAGACTTCTACTAACTTTGTAGAAACTTACAAATTAAGGTAACTGGATGACCAGTAAATTGGGAGGATCTGTGAAAAGTTAAACCAAGGGATTGTGTTACAGGACAGACAGCAGCATGTTGTAGTTGATAGAGGCAGTCATGACATGGTTATTAATTATGGGATGGGGCCAGAAAACTATTTTTCTCTTTCATTGTACCAATCCAACCTGTCTCCCCTGCTGTTACAGGTTAATTTGAGATGAGTTTGAAAGGCCTTTGAAGTCATGGGGGGCAACACCTGTCCACAATCCCAGCATTCTCAGAGCTGAGGGAGAAGGACGGAAAGTGAGAATCCAGCCTGGGAAACTCAGAGACTTAAGGAGACCCTGTCTCTGAAAAGGGGCGGGGAGTAGCTCAGTGAGGAAACCATGTATTTCTGAGGACAGGTCTGTGTGAAAATTTGAATCATCCTTTCTCTTCCTGGATGGAAGGAAAGCACAGTGGCCCGGGCTCTTGCGATCTTTGAGCCTCATACTCTTGGGCACTCTGGAGCATATGGTACATCTCTCTCATTTTCCATGAGGGAGCTATAACAGTATATTTTGGGTTTCTCTTATTAACAGGTGCCTTGTTTAGTTTTTAAATATTAATTTATTGGCTGATGGTCATTGTATTCTGTATAAAAAATGATTTAGACCTAACAGCCATCTCTCTCACACCTCAGCAAGCTTCCACATGCGTGTCTAGTTCTTAGACTCAGACTAGAGCACAAGAGAGGGAAACTGAGTTCTGCAGGACAAAGTGCATATGCCCCAAGATGCAGGTGAGGCCTCAGTGAACTCCTCAATATGTTTTTTTTTTTTTGCATTGTTTACATTACTTAAATGCCTTATTCTCTTAAGTCCCAGTGGCTTTCTACCTGCTGCGAACTCCTTTAAATCTTGTTAGCTTGAGAAATAAACCACAAATGCTTCATCATTTAACTTGAAGCTTGCTTCCTCATTCAACACTGTAGCATTCCACGCTGTCCATTTTCACATCAAACATAGAGTTAAATTGCTTCCTATTGTTTGTATTTTTAAAATCTTATATCAATTTATTGTAATGATTTCCTTGCAGTTTATTTTCTTGTCTATATTTTGCATCATTCAGACTTAAGTGCGATGTCTTACTGGTTTTTAAAATGGACTTATACACTTAACAGATATAAAAAAACTCACTGAGACTAACAAATATGTAAAGAAATGATTGTCATATAGCTTTTCAGAAAGTTAAAAAGACTGCTATCATTTGTAAATTAATAATTGACTTATTTAATACAAAAGAGTGAGATCTTTATTGGAGTCAATGGTGTGCTCCAAATAAATCTACTCAAATTCTTCTACTGAAATTTTACAACTCAGTTGGTCTCTGTGTTTCAAAACTGAGAGAATTTCTAGAAAGCAGCATCATGGATATGTGGTTGATTTACAAGTATGAAGTTTAGAAACAGTTCCACAATATTACAAGGCCTGTGAATGGCAGAGTGGAGAGTCCTTCATGCTGTGTAAGTTTAACCTGATTTACTTTAGCTTTACTGTAGTTTACTTATGAGTAAAATCTCCACTGTGGTAATAGAGTGTTAGGAAGTTTCCTATAAAGGTAGGAGATCCCATGCTAGATGACTATGGTAAGATCATCTGTCTTATCTTTCCTTGGATCAAATGTAGAAAGGTTAGGAGAAATAGATTTATTCATAGTGACTTCTATTTGATTTACTGTCACTATCTTAATTCAAACTTTAACTATAAACCAGAGTCCTAAAACTACATTTGAAAACATAAATCCTACAGAAAATGCTTTTCATTCTTTGCCACTTTCTGCTTACTGAAGAAGAGCAAGAAAATGGCAGCATAAGTAGTGTTAATTACTTCTTTCTCTTAATATATCAAAGATTGAATATTTTAAATGCTGGGAAAGGAATTGACATGTCTCCTTACACTTTGTATGTACTATACTTCAGATGTAGATGAGGGTAGTAAATGGATTAAGGAAGAAGGAATCTAATGAATTATCCTCTTTACTTTTCTATGGATGAGCATGTATGTCCAGTCATGCATAACAGAATGTAGAACAATAACCATTTCACAGTATGGGAAATAAATTTCAGGGACTTATAGCACACCTGATGCATGATTTTAGAAATAAGTAGTTTGTTAATAGAACATACATATACAGCAATACCAGAATCACTGCCTTGAAATTTTCTTTCTTTATTATTTATTTTCTTTGACTGGGACGACAATTCTCAGAATGTGGCCTGTGGACTTTTGGAACTCCCAGAAGCCCGTTCAGAGTTCATGGGGTCAATAATAATATTATTTTACACATCATAATACTAAGACACTGTTTACTGATTTTATTATGCTGACTTTGCACTGATACTGCACAATTGATGTGGAAACTACTGATACCTTATCACACCATAAACCAAGACAGCAAGAGCATGTCTTTTTAGTATCCTCTGATGAAACAACATACACATAAAGTAACTATTGTCTGTAACAAGCAGGTGATCACTTTGAGAAGTGTTAGGCAGTTGTTTGAGTTGAAAACCGTGACAATTTGTTTTTTCCATGGGCACTCTTTACTTGAAAAGATAACTGGCAGACAAACTATGCATATTTATACTTGGGTTTTGACAGGTACTTTCAGAACACAAATGAAGTGGAGTTGTTAATGCTTAAAAAAATACTTTACAGGTTTACTTACTTTACTTCTCCAATGATAAGACTTGAGTTTCCAACAAAAATTGAATTTTGGAAAACAACTACGTGCCACCATGAACCTAGTTTAACAGACTTCCATGTATAATTGGAGATTATTTATAATGTTGTACAATGAAAATGTGTCAACATTTGAAAAATCTACAAAACCTAGTGGCCAATACTTGATAGTGAAAGATAACATACCAGGTAAAAGATCTTTTCAAAGTAGACCAGTGGATTATAAGGAAGCAGAGTAGAAAAAATTCATTGTTATAGTTTAGATGTCCCATTGCAACTACCCTTGAGAAAAGATCCCTTGCACAACCTCTGGGTAGAGTTGAAGACACTTTTAAACCATTTTTTTTGTAAAGGCCACTAAAATATTCCAGACTTTCTCAAGTACTTATTTGTAGAATGCTCTAATTTTTAACATACATTAAATAAAACAACATAGCACAGCAGATTACATGCAGAAGTAGAGAACAGTACCTAAGAGTCTTTAAACCAGACATAAAGGAGATTCATAAAACATAAACTATTTCATACATACATCAGTTAGTAATGTTATCTATGTTAATATATAAAAGATGTATATTACAAAAAAATGAAGAAATAAATCATTCTATAAATGTCTCAGGGTTAAATTTCCATTAAGGTAATGAAGAAAGTAAAAGTAGATAAAATGTCCTTTAGTAAATACTAGACTTTAAAAAGTTGGTTTGGTGGGCTGGAGGGTTAGCTCAGTGGTTCCGGCGCCTGCCTCACAAGCTCAAGGTCCTGAGTTTGATCCCCATAACCACATACAATGCTGGGCGTGGAGACTCACGCCCACCAGCAATCAATGCCACATACCACAGTGCCAGGCGTGGTGGCTCACGCCAGTAATCCCAGCACTCGGGAGGCAGAGACAGGAGGATTGCTGAGTTCGAAGCTTGCCTGGGCTACATAGTGAGCTCAGAGCCAGCCTGAACTACAAAGCGAGACCCTGTCTCAAAAAAAAAAAAAAAGTTGGTTTTGGTAAATTTCACTAAATAATGCCTGAGAGGGCCTTTGTAGTAGTTTCCAAGATTACTCCAGCTGGAAGGGAGACCACAGCACACAGCGAGCCTTCTGTCAAGTGTCTAAACCATGTTTTGAAGGGCAGCACCCTACAACTCTGGGTCTTGATCTCAAGGAGATGTTACAACAATGCCTTCTGACCACTTCAATACTTTGTCAAGAGGATTCCAGCGTTGTATTTGCTCTAGGGTACCAGCTTTTCTACCCTCCATGGTCTAATTGCAGCAGTGTATTGGCACAGGTGTCAGAAGTCTTTGCGAGGATGTTAACTCCTGATCCATATGCCACGGATGACTTTTACCAGTCAACCATCTTCTGCTGAATCTTCTAGATGCCTTCTCCATCTCCAGTCCTGTGTGCTCAATATCAGCTTCCAGACTTTTCCTTCTGCTTGTTCTAGCCACTGGAAAGCCGTATCTTTCAGCTATACTGACTACATTCCATTTCTTCCCATAGTGATGAAGCACTTTTCCACTGAAACTCTGTTGAGAACTGACTGTAGTTATTGGTCTAGAAATAACGAGGGGATCCTGAGCATCCCACAGCGTTTTATGTGGTCTCTTTATTCCGATATAGTCTTCAAGCCATTGTATGTTGTTCTTCCTGAGGAAAAGGAAGGCCCTGCTTTTGAACAGCCGTAGGACTCATAGGATCGCACAGTCCCAAAGACGCTAAGAACGTCATCCACAAAATCCCCCATCTTGAGTTTCAGGGTTCTACTGCTACCATTTGGGGACTTTGTACATTACCTAGGGGGTGGTTCTGGGTTGTTATTCTGCCACTCTTATGATCAGGGCTTGGGTCCGACTTTTACCATAATTTGTCTGCTGGCTGCAGATCGTATGTTTTTTTCCAGTGTTTCCTGAAGATGTTTTGGCTTCTATAAGTTGACTTGAATTGATAGCTACCTGAGCCACACTCTAATTTCCTTTTGTAATAGCTTCTAGAACATTGAACAATAACTGCCCAACTGTGCAATCTTTACAGTTTTTCCCAGCTCTTTAATCTTTCTAGTACTGTAGCAAATGTGTATACTTTTCCACCTGGATTTAATCAGCCCCAAAGGAGGATGTTAGGAACATGAAGAATATGAAATGGGGAGGTGAGAGAGTAATAGCAAAAGGGCCATGACAGGCTACATCCCAGAACAGATGACTGCTGTGGACAGCCGGAGCTCTATCTCGATAAAGATAAAGCATAAAACGTATCTCAGAATTGTTCCATATTGGGCAAGAGAACACTTTATTCACTCCTATTCCCTAAGACAATTCAGCTGGGGTTTCTTATTGGAAACTGAGCTCTACCTGGAGTTAGAGCCTCCAGCGAGGGCAGTTCCAGATGGTGGAGGCGGAAAGTCACGAGTCCTGAAGCTGCAAGAGACCACCGCAGTGGGCTGGAGGCTGCGAACGCGACCTTGACATTTTGAAAGTGAGGCGACGAAGTTCGAGCCTGTTGTGGTAGCGAGCACGGGGAGTTCTTTTGTACATTTAGCATCTCGAGAGGAATGTTTTTAGGTGCATGTCTGACTGTGTGACGGGAGTTATTTTAGGGTAGGAAGAGGTGCGAGGATGCAGAAAGAAAGCTGTGATGATGATCCAATATGAAGTGCAGAGAGGCCACAGTCATGCACGGGTTGTAAGAAGACAGATGTAAATCATTTTTACTTATTTTTCTTTCATGTCTATTTATTATTTAATGGTAAGGATAGCCTGTAATGAATCTCATAATTATAGTACTGGAAAGACCAGATGCAAGAGGAAATATATGGTATAGTACCATCCAGAAATAAAACATGCCGCTTATATATAGTTTATAGATCTGTGTGTTCAGAATGATGGTTGTCAAAGCACAAAAAAAGTCACTGGAAATAATGCAAACCAAATTCAGGGCATTGGTGCATTTCTTAGGGATAGAAAGGAAATATAATTGAAATTGGTTCTTTGGATCTTTGAACTATGTTCATACTTTATTTCTTACACTGGGAGTGGATATATTGGTGGTCATTGTGTAATTCTTTATATCATTTGATTCTAGATTAAAGCAAACTATGTTTATTGATTCATATACTGGAGGGTTTTGTAATTTAATATGTGTGTAGCGCAGCATGTTTGCATATATCTTGGCATGATGGTATATGTCCCTAACAAATTTCGATTCCTTTTTCATCACCTTTCCCTTCCCTTCCTCCTTTCCCCCCTCCACTCATCTCTTGACTCTCTTCCTTTTAAATTTTTTTGTTTATTTTTACTTTTTTCGGGTATTGGGGATCAAACTCAGGACCTTGCACTTGCCAGGTATGCACAGTGCCACTGAGCCATATTGCCAGCTCGCTTTTAATTTTTTTGCATCTATTTGCATCACATAATGCTCATATCCTCTGGGTGGAGGTGGCATATAACATAACGCATTCCAATTTTTTTTCTACATCACTTACCCCTTCCCTCTTTCCTTGTCCCCCATCTTTTGGTCCTCTTCCCATTTCAGGAAGATGTATCTCCTTCTTTCCCACTATCTTTTATTTAACACAAGACATAGCAAGACATGCTATGTCACAGGACTTGGTACAGGATCACAACAGGAGAACGTGAATGATCTAAGTTATCACATATCTTCTTTTTGGGTCTTTGACAATATAATAAAAATGAATATTTTCCACACATTCATGCACATGTATACATAAATATTCACATAACGCAATGAGGGTTACATTTTTCCTCCTACGGGTGCAGGCTCTGATAAATGACATTTTAATTAGCTGGCGAGGAGTAATTGCCATTTGCAAGGCATGATTTATGGAGGGCAAAGGCACTGAATGTAGAAGGAGCAACAGTTCAATGAAGTAATATTTACAAAAACTCTTCAAGAAGACACTAAGCTTCAAGATGGATTTTTCTTAAAGGGGCTTTTGGTGGAGCTGCGACTGACCATTCCAAACAGGTTTTTATGACCCTGGGCTCCAAGGGGGAGTTGTGTTATTTCTCTCCTGGACCTGTTTTCCAGGAATAACAGCATACTGTGCCACTGCTCTTGCACAGTAGGGGCTCAAAACCACCGCTTACACAATTGTGCATGAGGAATGACACCTGCGAAAGAAACATTCTCGGTGTATTTTCCACTACTTGTGGTTTCCTCTGGCCGCAGCCTGTTTTGACTCGTGACGTCAAAGCCAAATGCCCATAGTCAGGGAAGAATGGAAAGTAACTCAGAGAACACACTGCATTCCTTCACTTGCAATGAAATCATTCAACTTAATGACAGGACCAAGCCTCCCCAAGGAAGAATGATATTCAAATCATTTTGCAAGCATTAATGTTTTCACTCTTTGTGAAATAATACCAAACGCAGCAATGTAATTTTGCAAGGAGAAAGCCCTGACTGTGGCTTTTTATAAAATGAAAGTTAAACCTTCTTTTCCCGTCCAACATTTTATACACTTGCTCCCAAGGGTCATATTATTGGCCATATCACCAGACTTTGAATGCTGAATTTTATTGTAATTTTTATAGGAGGAGAGACTGCATTTAATAAAACTTGACCAAAACTGCATTTTTTCAGAAGCCAATAAAATGGGACCGTAGGATATTTGCTGAAAATATATATCTTGGGTTTCTTTTAGATTGTATAAGGAATTTTAGGTGCAACCTGAGAATTCAGGACCTTTTTACTTCTCTCTTAGTTTTGACTTTATCCTGCTCTGGAAGTACAATGATAAGAATCTGGCTTTGAACTTCTTGGTGACACGGAGGATGTAGTTGTTGTGGTTATTTATTATTCTTAGCCAGAAAGAAGGATTCCTAAGTTTTCCACTGTACCAGGAGTCATCCACCTTGGTAAAAAGGAGTCGTGAGTTTGTAACTCTTTATTGTGCCGAGGAGGCAGTAAGTGGAGCTATTTCTCTTTCTTCATGTTCACTTAGTTAAAAAAAAATTAAGTCTATTAGTCATTGAGACTTTATGGTGAATTACTTTAATAGGATCATTAAAGTGCTTTTATCTTTGCAAATCGCAGGGATCTGAATACTTAATAATTCCCAATTCAATGAATACTGTATTGAACTGTTTGGTCTGCATCATCCAGATCCTGGAGTATTTATTTATTTACTTATTATTTACTCACTTATTTACTTATTTTTGAGATGGCGGGAGAGACAGTCCTTAAAAAGGGAAACTCTGGGAGGATGAAGTACTCTGAAAAAGGTACTTTGGACAGGTACAAAATAGTAAAGATGGGCTTGGAAATGCAAGGTGTGACTCGTGTGTGTGTGTGTGTGTGTGTGTGTGTGTGTGTGTACCTTTGTGCATGCAGGGAATAAGGAATTCTCTACTGTCCTTTGGTGCCTGAGCCATGAGTGCTAAACATCCTGTAGCTGTAGTAGTCAGGATTTCACAATGCACCGCTCTAGTTAAAATAGTTCAAAAAACATTCTGAACTAAACTGAAAATGTAAACTTTGTATCCTTTTGCTCCAGATGGCAGCAACAGAGTCACCAACTAATTTATCTGGTACTACTGACCTCGATATTTTCAGTTTCTTATTTCTGTACTGGAGTCCAGAAATCAGTGAGTCTACAGAGAGATGTGGAGGCAAAAGCTGACAGCAAAAGCAGCCTGTTAAGTTATGTAAAGCTGGGCTGGAGATTTAGCTCAGTGATTCCAGGGCCTGCCCAGCAAGCTCAAGGTCTCTGGTTTGATCCCCGGTAACCACATACAACAATGTGATGACTCACACCCACCAACAATCAGTACCACACACCACAGTGCCGGGCATGGTGGTTCACACCTGTAATCCCAACACTTGGGAGGCAGAGGCAGGAGGATTGCTGAGTTCCAGGTTTGCCTGGGCTACATAGTGAGCTCAGCTCCAGCCTGAACTACAAAGCAAGACCCTGTCTCATAAACAAACAAACAAGCAAAAACAAGTTATGTTAAGTCACTTACATTATACCCAGTATTCACTTCATTAGCACATACACTAATATCACACTTGAAGCAGCAGATCTATACACTGTAAATCTTTAAATATCCTTTTGTGTTTATAAGCAAGCAATCAGTAGCTAGCAATTCTCCACTTGTCACATACACACCCTTTCCTTTTGCATGTCATTGTGAAAGGAAGTTTTCACTTAAAAAATGTGGGTAAGTACTGAGGAGTGGTGATAAATC